>JANHGO010000830.1:0-37753 GCA_024606505.1 Aquila spilogaster
AAGGAAAGGAAAGGAAAGGAAAGGAAAGGAAAGGAAAGGAAAGGAAAGGAAAGGAAAGGAAAGGAAAGGAAAAGGAAGTATCTTATAGTCCTAATGAGAAGTAATATTTATCGATGTATTGCAACAGGTAAATAATATCATTAACAACCTGTATGACTTGCCTTAAAATGAATCAGTTGTGAAATAAAAGTTCTTACTGGACAGATGGCCACAGCCAAGGCTGCTGGCTCTTGCAGGGACTGTCTAAGGTGTGTGAGAGGCAGAGCTAGGCAGTCATGTGATGCTGGTTGCAGGATTTTGTGACTGGGAATTGAAGATTGCCAATAACATGACAGAAAGAAGAAGAAAGCAATAAGTCTTTTTTGGCTGAGGAACATTGTATGCAGTTTACTAGACTGCTCCAAGGATTTCTGATCACCACTCATTTCATGTACGGCATAATAAAGTCTGACATCTCCAGACAGACAACTGAAATAAGAGCAGTATTTATTCTTTCTCTGTCACCATAGGATAAGCATTCTATCTGGATCTGTGCACTGTAAGATTACAGTGATTTTCTAAAATTTCAATACAGTATTTTGCACAAGAAATAATAGCAAGGGGCTGTTAGAAGAAGTAACTGAGATGGGAGGAAAAAAAAACACATATTATATAATATTCTTTCCATTTCCATGGACTTCAATCCACATTTTCAGATTCAAATTAAACAGATCACAGTCCTTCTCATTTGCTAGCATTAGAACTCAAATTATTGTATTACCAAGTTAGATATATTACCAGTTTGTTATTCAAATTTATTTTAATATTTTCTGTGCCATATATAAAGCTTTATTTTATCATTTGTGAATGCACTCTGATATGTCATTTTGTACCACTGACAAATGATACAAGACCTCCAATCTTAGTTTGATCAGCTACTTTCCCCCTCAAACAGTGTGATGTCTTTGTCTGAGAAATCAATGCTAACCTCAGTATGACGTAATTAATTCAGCTGCCTAAATACAGTGTCATATTATGGTATCTAAGAGACTGATGTGTCATGGGTAATTGTGGCCCATGATCTACAGGAGAAATTTCCCTACCTAGAATCTAGTGACCAAGCAAGCTGAACCAGGACATCGCAAAAGCATAAGAGGTCTGTGTTTAGGGAGTAATCCAAGATTGCTTGCACACATATTGATACTTAACCTTCTTTCTTACATTTTTAAGAAAAGTCATTATACAAGTGGCTGAAGGTCCTTTACTTGTCGGTTCTAGCACCACACAAGGAAATGTACAGAGAATCACAACCCTGATCTTTCAGGAGATACACCAGATGGCAACTGAGTCTTTTCTATCTCTTGGCTGTATTCTTAAGGCCTCCTTACCCTAATAAAGCAATGTGAGCACTTCAAACATTTTGACAGTGTTGTATTCTGTACTCAAAGACATAGCATTTCATCAGACACATTTAAAGTGTTTCACACACGTTCTTTGAAAAATGCAGTCTACTGAAAAAGAAACAGGTCAATGAATGAATGGTATTTCCCTTAGGCTTTACCTTGCTGTCAGTCACAAGAATACAATACTTTTCTGAATGCAAATAATCAGAATTATACACAGTATTCCAGGTATAATCCCACAAGTACCTCATTATATTACCTTATATCTATCTCTCTTGTGATTGCATTTGATTTTCTCATGTGACATTAGTAGCTGTGATGATACATTTCTCAGTCAGTATCCTTCTATCTCTTTTTCTTCTGTCATGTCTAAATTATGAGCTTCCAGCTATTACAGGAATACCTGCAATTAATCCTGGCACGCATTACTTATCCTTTCATCCTACTTCTATTTTATGTCTGCGGTATGTTTCATGCCTCCCTTATTTCACTTGGCTATTACTGTGTTGATAAGAACTCCTGTTTTTGTGCCATCAACAGATATAATTGCTCCTCCTCTGCTCTGGGGTCTTTAATGAAAATATTGAATGAAACTCGTCCTCAATTTCAGTTTCTATTCTGCTGAGCCTGTGCATCTCACACGTGCCTGTATCTTAGGAGTCTAGTAAAACTAAATTAAATTATGTGGTATGCTTGCATATACAGAGTGGGGAAAAGCATCTGTTTGTGTAGACTTACAGGCACAGGTCCTTTACTCAGCACTGTTTTTTAATTTTCTCCGCCTGTATACTGAAATCATGGAGAGATACTATACACAAAAAAACCTCAAATGATGATTTTTGCTTAGAGCTGTTATTAAAAATATCTTACTGTAATCACAGGAAGTTTGTGCTCCAGGAACTCCAGTAGATTCAACACAGTAAAAAGTGCTGCCTGCAGAAGATGATGAATGCCCCGCAAGCCTTTCTTATAACATGAGTTTTGGTCTATTGTTGGGTCTTTATCTTCTTAATCCATGCGGTTTTTTACTTCCCGGGAACAGGGAAAAGTCTTTGAAAGATGACATGAAACTTGTTTCAGCTGAGAAGTTTCAGCAGAAATCTGCCTTTTTAATCTCCCTGTACAAACTCAATCTGTATGAACTTCTCCAGCCAATATCCCTTCCACACTCCCAGATGAGAGCCCCTTCTTTTCCTTCAGACCAACAGTGTTGTGCAGTCTGTGGACTCTTGTTTTTAACAATATGTTTCACTATCACAGAGTCACAGAATCATTAAGGCTGGAAAAGACCTCTAAGATCATCTAGTCCAACCATTCACCTACCATCAATGTTGCCCTCTAAACCATGTTCCTTAGTACCATATCTACACGTTTCTTGGACAACTCTTATGCCACCTCCTCCTAGTGCTGGTATGACTTTCAAATTCTCTCCCTACTATTCTCCCCAGCAGATCATTCCAGCCTCTTCTCCCAGTGTCTCTCATGTCAGAGTTTAAAACCAGATTTTTCTTATTTCTTGAAAGGTTTTTCTACCCAGCACCCAGTCTGCAACAACATCCAGTGGTGAATGCTACATTGTGGAGAACGTGATAACCATGGTGAGATCTATGACTTGTACACTCTCTGAGGCTCCTGCACCAAGGAATTAGTGGCTGCCTGAGCTGATCATAGCACCCCATTCAACATATTTAATGATTAATAATATTTAGCTGATGAGTCTACCCTCCATCAAATTTTCTAATTGCTTCTATTTTAAGATCTGAAATATTCAGTTGGCACTGAGAGCCATAATTTGATTACACATTCTGTGAGAAAAAAAGTACTTTCTCTTGCATTATTTGCTGCTAATCTGCTGCTTATAACCTCACTAAATGCCCTCCAATTCTGGCTTTGTAAGAAACATAATAATCATTTTCTATCCATTTTCACCGTAGTACCCTGAGGTCTTTATCACAGCCATGTCTTTTCATATCTAAGCAATTCTTATCTATTTAATTTCTGGAAGATGTGCATGTATGTTTGTTTGTTGTTTTTTTTCATCAAATCCTTCTGTGCTGAAATTACTTGGACTACATATGGGCCTTAAGCTGAAGACACTCCTTATATTCATACAGTGTCAAAAATGTACTTCATGTGATAAAGTGAGATCCCAAAAGGCAATGTTATGGCACTAGAAGAGTAATTTCCCCAGCCAGGAAGTCTGTAAGGATTGTCTTTCTCATAATTTCCTGGTTGGGTCATAGTTTTCCCAAGGTTATGGTGGACAAGAACTGACTCACATATGTAACTCCCAACTAAATATTCTAAATCATTTTGGAAGAATTTTATGTAATAACTAGTTAAGACACTAACAGAAAATAATCAACCCCTTACATGGAAAAATATTCCTCAGCCTTAAAGCCAGCTGTGGCAAAGAGCAATAAATGCTCAAATGTGAGAAAGAATGTCAGACCTTTCTCAGTCTTAGTTTTAGCTACTTAAAAGCCAAGTGTATTCAGTAATGAAATGTCAGAATCAAACTCCCCTGCCAACATTTTGAATTACCTGAAATTCCATTTTCTCCCAATAACGCATTTCACATAAAAATAGTGCAACCAATTCTAGTTAATGTTCTTCAGTAAAAAAAACAGCAAAGCAGAATGAGTCATATTCTCAGTTGGGGATGTAGAAAAGATGACGAAGGAATGAAAAAGTGGGCAACATGAGTAGGATTTGTAAGTCTGATGACGTTACAGTGCACCAGCTTCCTTTGTTCTTGCGTGGGTATCAATAAACTAATGTTGATATTTCATTGTAACGTCACCAATTTAAAATTCTGTTCTTCAGGACTTCATTCTGGTTCTGTTTTTCTACAGAACCAAGAGCCAAACAGTCACCGTAAGAAATTAGTTACAGTATCACCCAAATCAGGCATTTCCTTTCTAACAGTCTGTTAGCTTTTTTAAGTAGCTGTTTCCCAAAACTCCAAGAAGTCAGCCAAGAACAAAGGTTTAAGTAAGGTTCTTACACAGCGATGACTATGAAAACTGTATATTTTTTCATAGGAAATGTCCAGTGTATACTTAAGCATCTACCATTTTTTCTATTTCCCTAGTTTTTTGACAGTACCTCTAGATTTATGGTTGAAGGTGAGGTTTGAGAGCTAGGAGTGAACAGGGGTTCTTTTTGTGTAAATATCTTTGTTGACTTCCTGGACTGTCTCCCTTCAGTTGGGTTTTACTATACTTCATATTACAATACATAATTCTGCTCTCCATGGGCTAGCTGTCAACAAAGGGAAAATTTAAATGATTCATCATGAATTTTAATAGACTTCTGCATTATTTATTGATGGAAATATGCTGCAAAGAGCTGGTTGGACATTAAAGGGCAAACAAAATGTTGTGTTTTTTTTCTTTAACACATAGTTTGGAACTGAACAGTATAAACAGAACATAGTCATCACCACTTTATTTTATGTCATTCCAACCTACTGTCAAATTCTTTTCATATACAAATTCACTTCTTTTTGTCATCTTGATTACCTAGAAATCTTGCATAATGAAACATTATTTACACTGTGTATGACTCACAATTAATTACAAATAAAAATATACAAAATGATTAAAATATATCATTACATGAAAAGCAAGGAAGATACAGTAGATGTTCAGATCACTTATAAATGCTTACATATTTGTACATATCTTTCTAATCGGAAATTGCTAGATGATACATCTGATGATTTTGATCAGGAATATTGGTTCTTATGTCCGCACTACTGGAATGGAAGCAATGTTTCCAGACATAATGAGCCACTTAAGAAACATTTATGATACTGCATAGAATGGAGTGCAATAATTTTAGAAAACAAAAATAAAATATTTGACATTGTAAAATATAAGCAATTTAATTCATGCCATACAGATACATTGTATATTAAACCAATACTGTAAGATGGCATTGTAAATAAACATGACAGAGCATTAACATTTTAAAAATAAGCAATTCACATGGCATTTGTATCATAAAATAGCAGATGTACAGTATTATTTACATTGCAAACTAAAGAGATAGTAACCCCATGAAACCACAGCAAACAAATAGGCCAAAACATTGATCACAGACCTGATTCATAAAATATGCAGGAATGTGGATGGAACGTATGGAAAAATAAGTCTTCAGATATCTGAAATGCTGCATTAGGTACGGGGTGTGCGACCCCTCTCTCCAACCACCCATGCATGAGGTATGGCCGCAGTCCCACCACCCTCGCTCACAGTGTTTGCAGAAGGCTAAAGTACACTTTGAGGCCCCCCACATCCCTTTTGTTACCTGTTCACTTCAGCACAGGCAGGACTGCAGCCTAGACGGCCCATGTAACTAAGCGTTAAATCCAGATGAAGGTCAGGGAAAGTGCTGTCTTACTCCTGCACAGAGAGCTTTACACATCGATGTGCTGGACTGTGGTTCTGTTAGCAGACTAAGCGTCACACAGCAAATATATCGCTTGCAGAATCAGACCACTGATGTGTTATACAACAAGGAGCGTGGGATATGGTTTCAAAGCTTTTTGCAGACTTTTAGCCCAAAGACTCCTTTTAGCTATAATAGCAGCCCAGTGGTTTCCCATTGCAAGGATGTGGTGGAAGTCTGGTCTGCACTTGTTCAGAACACTGGGTTTCTGGCATGGCAACACTGACAAAGGTTTTGACTGTGCTGTAACAATCAGATTGATTAGTGAAGGTTTAGGACCACTACAGATCATTCCTGATTCACTATAGCATTCAAAATTTGCAAAGGCTTTGTCGGAAAATGCACCTTACTTGCTGAATACCAACATGGAATTTGGGTATTGATCACTTCAGCAATGAATCAAAGAACATTTAATAAAAAGGACAGTCACCTCCTGCCCCACAGCAGTATTGTAGCTATTCAAGTAAATGATTACCCACAGAAGCTCAGGTACATCTTCTATGAGATCAATGATCAGCACTGACCACTGTATTTGAACGGTGTCAGTTCCACATGTGGCAATAGGAAACAAGGTTTAAGAGAACACAGATTTTGACAAATGAGCTCTACATCACAATTGTCCTCACATTTCACTCCACTTCTCCCCTTCTTTGTTTTTGTTCTGTACAGATTTCACAGAACAGAAAGTACATGGTAGAAATCACATACTACTTTACACCTGAAATCCCAAACACTGCAACTTCCACGTTTTTACCTAAGGATTTGCCAGAGTGAAATGCATGACCACGTGTCTGCACTAGGTGAGCAGGATGTCAGTGTGTGTTGTGCCTGTACACATCAGCTTCACTGGCTGAGATGAGCCGAGTGCACTTGCATATTTGGTCTACTCCTAGCAGAAAGCTCAACTTACCCATACAAAACTACTCTCACCTGAGGAACAGGTTTTTTGTGCATGTCTATAGTCCGGCCTTCATCCAGCAGACTTCCAGCAGCACAGACAGAGCTACTGATACATTTGAAGAGATGTCAAAAAAATCTAGACGAGCAGATCAAAAAAAAAAAAGGTATCACAGAAGTGATAAAGCAGTTACTCATCCATTTGATTGCATGGGAAAGCAAGCTTGCAACAAACTACCCAACGCACTCCTTGCTCGTAGGTACTGGAATAATGCAAAGACAGATTCACACTAACTTTTTGCCTTCCTGAATGGTGGGAGAAGAGTAATAAATACTGTCCGGATGGTATCTTGAGCACTTGGAAGTCTGAATGAAGTGGTACTTTTCAAACCATGTTATTGCAGTGCTTAGAAAGCTAAGCTCTGTCAATGCTTCCCATAGAATATGCTACATTTGTGATAACGGAAGTCAGACCTGGCAGCTGAATTGCATTTACAGAATGATTGGATAAAGTAACCAGGTAAGTACCCTTCTCAACTCTCTGTATATAAAACTTCTGGATTTGTTGTTACACTATCCTATTTGATCACCTCTTCAATGAGGTCTCTCTGAAATATGTAACATAGTTATCCTGGTCACAAAGGGAACAAAACATTCTTCCATAGAGTTTCTCTGAAAAAAAACTGGTTATTATATTGCTAATATGATAAAAAAAATTAATGCAAGCTACCTACCCGAGGAACAGGTCAAATGAAGTGAGAACACTCTTGAAGGAAACCCAGGTGATCTTTATTAAATAAATTTTCCATAGCATTAGACTTCCAGATAAAATGGGAAGCAGAAATTAGAACAATTTTTGATGAAGGCTGTATCCGTGTCAAAAGCTTCAGAAAATAAACCTTCTATAATGACTCAAGAAATTTTGCAGAACTGAGTAAGTGATGCAAGGTTCTTCAGAATGCACTCAGCTAAACAGGATTTCTGCTGTTCTGCTGGTAACTAGTAACTCATAAATGAGACTATAGATCTGTTTATGAATCAGGTACTGTGCAAAGATCATGCACTAAAAGATCTCATTACTTTCCCTTTCAAATGCATTTATGGGGAATTAGAGTAGGATGGAACTCATCACAAGTTAACTAGAAGCATGGGAAAAGAATAGTTGAAGAGAAATGTTAGTGTTTAGACAACCTTTTGTATTCAGACAAGGCAAAACTTCTTTGCTTGGTCCTATAAAGAACAACAAAACCTGTATTTTGTCTATAAACATTTATATGAATACTAGCCTAAAACTAGAGGCATTGAAATAGAAGCTGTATAGTATATTGTATATTGCTTTCCTTATAGAGTGTACCTTATGTTTCTAATATGGTGACAAACAGTGAAATTTTTCAGACAATCTAAAAGGACCTCATTGTAACAAACAACATTACTGCAGGTCACACTACGAAAGCAAGGTGTGAAGCCCCAATGCAGTGCAGGCATGTTGTTAAAAGATAAAGTGGAATGCTTTTAGAAGGCTGTCTTACCTTTCCACCCTCCATTAACAACATGCCTGCATGAGTTTTGTAAAGTTTCTTCTTCTTGTTTGAGACCTTTAATTGCTTTGGATAAAGGAAGAGCAAAGGCGGCAAACCGCCCTCCATTGTTACAGCCAGCAAGACTCATATTACCAAAGTCTAAGTGAAAGGAAACAGAAAGAGAAAAGTAAATATCAACAGAAGCTGACCAGAAGAAGGCCACTGAATGTATGATTTGTTTCTTCTAAAGAAGGCCCAGGTTATTGGCACAGTTCACATTTTCTAGGAAAAAAAAAAAACAAACAACTCGCCAGAAAGAGATTCAGGACCAACATTCCCTGATCTCCCCAGCCTGCAAGGTTTACAGATAGCATCTGCTTTTTTGTTTCCCAGCAACACATGGAGAAAGACTCCTTGCCCTGTGGAGGCCTGTGTAAACAACGATTCACAGAATGGCAGTTTTAAAACAAGAAGAATAAACTTTAGCTTACATATTTGTCAGAAGCTCATAGGGTCACAGCTATCAAGATATACATTCTATTATAGGAAGAGCAGTACAAATGTTAAAGCTTTTAAGCCTGTATGTAATTCACTGCACGCACAATTTTCCCATGGCCTACACATATGGCACATCAATTTATTACATAGACTTGTGTTTCCATAGAGGGATTAGTACTGAATTCTGCTGTGTTATACCGGTGCTGCAGCCTTGAATAATTCTTGCTCAGTGACACAACACAGGTTTGGTCAGTACATGTATTATGCACATCAGCTGCTTCCAGTCAAAGTCACAAGTGATAGAACCAAACTGCTTTGTTTTCAAGTAGATAAGTCTTTGGTTAGTAATAAGTTCAGTTGGTTTGGGGAACAACCACAACTGAAACAGTAATTTTCAACCAGAGGTACACTGTAACTTCCAGACCACTAAATGCCAAATGAATCACAATAACAAAACTGAAATGCAGTATGAGATATTTTGTATGGGTTCTGCTTCTTTTGGTAGGTGGACTCCTCTGCTTAACAGCTGGGAAAAGTAAGTAACCAGACTGGATTTTGTTGTTACTCCATTGGTTTAGTGTGGGAAGATCTTTGCTTATATGCTTTGCTGAGCTTTTTTGTCCACAGGAGCTCCCAGTAAGAGTCTAACCTGCCACATTCTTCCCCAGAAGATTACAGGCCACAGTTTGAAAATAATACCAGATTCATGTCGTGCTAAATTGATCTTGTAACCATTCAGGTGACAGAAGAGTCCAGAGACACTGCTCTACCTCTCCCCTATACATTACTGAAACAGAAATACTGCTGTTAGGTTACCACCAGCTCTACAAGAAATCCTATACAAAGTACTTCCATTCACAAACACCATAGTGCTCTAAACCCCATCAGAGCTACAGTATTATTTAATGACATCCAATATTGCTTTTATGGTAAGCATCCTTTGTTGCTAATGCAAGGCTGTAATCCCATTATGTAGTGCAGAATACTTGTAGAACTGCACTTACTTCAGAGAGTGTTATAGAACACAATAAAATAAATTTTCAGAAAACACTGGCACTCAGGGCAGATGGGCCCATTTCCACAGGAGAGCAGACCTTGAGTTGGTCAGTATTCACATTTTAGGATACCAGACACTTTTATCCAGCTTGCAAAGCAGACATTTCAAAACAAGACACAGACAATTCTTAGCCTCCAGAAAGCTGAGAGAAGAACTTCACTGAACTGCTCCCTTCCTTTGCTCTGCTCTGAGCAAACAATTGACCACTAATACGTGGCTGATAACTCCTAAGTTCCTACTCCTAAATCTGAGTATCACAGACTCAGGTGAACATCCTCCTTCCTACAATAGTCCAGATTTCTTACTTGTAGCTACATCTTACCTCTGCATATATCTGGCCCTGTTACAGGAGGTGTTTGTAAGCAGCTCAAACAGAAATTAGCCCTCAGGTTTTACTTTGGCAACACTGAAATCAAGGGGAAAAGGCAGAAGATACATCTCTAAGGCATCAAAGAGTAATCATTCTGGAGTAACCTGTAGAGGAAATTGAGATAAGTCTGAACAAAGTGCCAGTTAAACCACCAATTTGAGAACTGCATCGAACTCCTGGAGGAAAGCGACAGATTTAAGTAGCAGAAGCATGAGGTTTTCTATTCATGGTTTCATAACTTTCATGGTTTTCCTTTGGATGGGAGGAGTAAGGGGACAGACAGTATGGGGACAAACAACTCTCAAATTGTTATCAGTTCTTCTAGGAGAATTCTGCATGCAAAGTTCAGTTTGTACTCAGAGACTTTGGGATAAATCTGAACTATGACTTGGTGAGCCCAGGCTGTGAAGTCTATGCCAATAACATTGGCTTGTTTGTGAAAAAGTCTTGTAATCATTAATTTATCTCACTAAAGATACACAAACCACAAGAACTTTATCAGTAAGTAGTACTGAGTTACTCTTCTACAGCTGTCTGTACGGGTTCCAAACATAGCTGATATGAATCAGCTATAGGGCTGGAGACGATCATACCTTCCACCACAGCAAGAATGGATGCCAAGGATGCACGACAGCTCAGAATGATCCCAGAAGTAGGTGATAAAACCACCTACTATCTCAGGACAGCTATCAGACACTGCAGCGTCCACATATTTTGTGTTTTCAATTCCCAAATATTTTTGTGTATTTTTTCATATTATGTTCTATAGTATAAAGTATGTCATGAAATGTGTGCATAATGTGTAGGATGTGCAACACAGACAACTACTGGTGCTGCTTGTCCCGACATTTCTGTTTCACCATCAGTCCTTAACACTGCAGTAACACTGGTACACAGGGAATGCCAGACAAATGGCACTGACGCTACCTAAATCCTAAAATCAGAAGTATTCCTCCTGTAATGATAACCAGAGTCTACTGAAAACACAGAATTTACAAAATATTTACAATATTTACTAATATTTTTCACAGCAATTTCATTCACTGATGTAAGTTATCGTTTAATCCCTACACTTGACAGGGCCTCAGATTTGAAATGCAGAGATTTCATAGAAGGTATGCAGAAAAGACACATCCTACAGAACAAATTTCTAGAGAAAGTGGTAAAGATTAGTGGTTAAAGACTGTAATCATTAAAGTTCAAAAAGACCACTAAGATCATCCAGTCCAACCATCAACTCACCCCCACCATGCCCACTAATCCATACCCTTTTCTTGAACATCTCCAGGGACGGTAATTCCACCACCTCCCTGGGCAGCCTGTGCCAGTGCTTCACTGCTCCTTCTGAGAAGAGCTATTCCTGAGCTGTAAGTTGGTCTGCTTCTGACTGTAAAATAAAAAATAATTGCTTAAGTCATAGTACAAATTGCGTGCAACTGCTGCCAGCCTGATTCAGCTGATAAAGCAGCAACTGCAGGCTGGATCCAGAAGGTGAATAAAACAGAATCAACACTAAATCCTGACATTCTTCCAGTTGGCAACTCTGGTTATTTTGAGTGCAATTTTATGGCTAACTTGCAACAACAAAAAATGCTCAACCCAAAGCTTTTTCTCCATGTTATGACACTTTGATTTGCCTTCACCTCTGCTCCTGAACCAAGCTTCTCTGGCAGACACGCAGTGCCTATTCTTAGCTCCGTGAGCTACTAATCCAATTTCTCTGACAACTGCAATTTGCTGGAAGAAACGACTGGTGTTACGATGTCTCAGAGCTATGAGCCCATTTGAGAAATTAGCGTCTTAGCTGACCTTTAAAGCAAGTGAGAATAATGCGCCTGCAGTTCTGCAGGGATTGGATTTCATTACCACAGCAGCACATACAAGGCGGAATGCCCCTGCTGCACAGCTCTGCCTCTCTGGTTTGTTTTCCCGCTAATTATAGAAACTATTTACATGGAAAATCTGCAAGTTTTCTCAGCTTGGGAAGACAATACTGCTCCTAATTCCTTTTCTCTGGAGAGAATGACAGTTCACAGTGCAGAGGACTGTTCTTCCCAAGAAGAACCTTCCCACGGCCTCCCCAACCAGGACTGTGATGGAAATCACCACAGATGTCCAAGGGCAGGAATGGCAATAGCAAACAGACAAGAGAAGGATGGGAGTTATACAGCAGTGCAGCATCCCCAATTCTTCCCACTCACCTCTAGTTCAGAGCTCAGCCCAAGGCCCTTGTTCCTGATGTGTTTCTCTCCATGCGTATGTTTGCTTTTCTATCAGAAGTTGTAAATATTAAACTTAGGACAGCAGAACCTCACTCAGCTCACAGCAGTTCCCAAAACTCTCGGTGCTCCGAAGTCTATTGGATCTCAGAGTAAAGTGGGCAGCAAGGTATAAGGTTAATAAGCAATATTCTAGCATCAAAGGCATTAATGACTGCAACTTAACTGCTAATTGTCACATGAGGCAATATGGGTGCCATGTATTGGGATGGGAATTGTGCCTGAACTGGCTTTTTTTGGGCTTCAGAAAAAGGCACAATGCTCACACACATCCTAAGAAGCACATTTAGAGACTGGTATTGGGATGCAGTCTCTCTCTTAATACATACTAAACCAGCTGATTCAATCTTGGCCTTACCTAATATGATCTGCTTGGCATTTTTGCACCTTGAAATTAACTATAAATGACTGTTGGCTGCAATTGCTTTAGAAAATTCCATATATAGAACTGTTCCTGAAGAAATGGTGTGAACTCCAGATTATGTCACAGACTTTGAATCTTTTTGCTTTGACTCAATGCTTCCAAACGTGCAGTTTAGACATTTCTAAGCAATATTTAATAATGAAGCATGAAAGCATTGTTTATTTTTTGAAGTGCTAACATTTAAGTATCATACCCCTACACACACCTTAAAGGCATTCATCTCTACTTCAAAAAGTACCTCACTTGTAATGTTTGATAGCTACTGACAGGTTTTGTATTCACCATCTAAACTCACAGAGGAATTCTGAGATGTACCTCCAGAGAAGTCAAATGATGAACAAAAGTGGGGCATCTGTCTTTCCTTTTTCCATTTAGAATTTGTAGATTTCCCTTTTTATTCACAACTTCTCTGCAACTAGAGATTGAACTCATCTGAAATACACAACTTTACCTCCTCCTAAAATAATGCACTTCTCATGCAACTCTACCAAAGCTCAGAGGATAACCAACTCTAAAACTCATCCTACTGACATGAGGGTTCTCGACAGCACATACAGCACACCCTTGCATTCTGCAACATACTCATAGTACACTCGGGGTCATCAAACTTCCAAACACAAAAAAAAACTCTTCACTTTCTTCAGATGCATTCTCCCTGTTGGCTCCTTATCCTACACTCTCAAGAAGTGATACAACAAATATATGTTTCTTCCTCTTTTCTCTTTCCCATACAATTTGTTACCACAGGCAAAGCTCACTTTTTTTTTTTTAAAAAAAAAGCTCTACTCAATAGTTATTAATTTCCAACCACACTCCTTTGCAATAAGCTCCAAAACTGATATTGATGCAATACTGTGTTTCAGCCTCACTAGGGAAGGAAAAAATACCTTAGAGATACACTGATAACAAACAAATGCTGAAACAGCTTAAGAAGTGCTCTTCTCTGACTTTTAATCATTCTTAACAGTAATTTACTGCTGTTTACAAAGCAGAACTTATCAATTACTTATACGTGCTTTATTGCTCGTATTTATCATTCTTGGGCTTATCTTGCCTATGATGCTGTTGTTTCTAGGATGGGAGAACAGTCTCACTCAGCAGACCAGTCTTTAAGATACTCTGTTTACAGCTCTAAGTCTTCTCTAATCCAGGTCCATAGCTCCAATTCTGCCCATCCTAATTTAAGTAAATAACAGCATGTACTTTTAGAAAACTAGCAAAAAGACAACACCTCACAAAATCAAATTATTCCACTACATACTCTTCTCCTTTGGAGAAGAGGATGGAAGGACAAACAATACACAACAGGGTGTTATTGTGTCATATCATGTTCTGTTAAAAAATGCTTTGTTAGGGTGATAGCTGTTGTACAAAAGTCTACAGCAGAATAGAATTGCATGGCTGAATTTATTGCTTCAAGAGTAGTCATTACAAAGTATTGCAAGGGCACAGTACTCTAGAAAACAGTTACCTCAGTGTAAGACCTTCTGCTAATGGTAAGCTAACTTTGGGCCTACAAAATCACAAAAGCAAGAAAAATGCATATTAATGATAACCCAACAACTATTCTCCTGTCCTTCAGCACCTACATTCTTCATTATCATCTATACAACAGGATAACTAGCAAGGTTTATATAGGCATTCTGGCATACAGCTCAGGTGAGCATTCATAATGAGATCATAGAATCACAGAGTTGCAGGGCTTGGAAGAGACCTCCAGAGATCATTGAATCCATGCTAAAGCAGGCACCTGGCAATAGGTTGCATAGGTAGGTGTCTGGATGAGTCTTGAATATCTCTACAGAAGGAGACCACTCTGGGCAACCGGTGCCAGTGCTTCTGCTTCATCACCCTGACCATGAAGGGTGCTTCTGCATGTTAGTATTGAACTTTTATGTTTAAGTTTTAGGCCATT
The DNA here is from genome assembly GCA_024606505.1 of Aquila spilogaster. Classification (NCBI taxonomy): domain Eukaryota; kingdom Metazoa; phylum Chordata; class Aves; order Accipitriformes; family Accipitridae; genus Aquila; species Aquila spilogaster. Next base: position 14,798 of record JANHGO010000830.1, read on the forward strand.
ACTCCTTGCAATATCACTATGCACCACTGAGAAGAGCCTGGCCTTATCCATTTGCCTTCCACCTCCCTTTAGAGACTTATAAACATTAATCAAAAACCCTTCAGTCTTCTTTTCCCCGGGCTGACCAGACCCAGGTTACTCAGTCTTTCCTCATACGGGAGCTGCTCCAGGCTCTTTGTCATCTTTGTGGCCCTCTGCTGAACTCCTTCTAGGAGATCCCTGTCTTCTTTCAACTGGGGAGCCCAGAACTGGACTGAGTATTCTAAATGTGGTCTCACCAGGGCAGAGTGGAGGATCACCTCCTTCAACCCGTTGGCCACACTCTTCCTAACGCACTGCAAGATCCAGGAGTTGTGACTGGTAACACTCATAGCTTATGTAAGCGGTTCAGACAGCAGAAGGAAGATATTTCTAGAACGGCAGTAGCCCCTGTTCTGGAGTCATCATATCAAACTACTGTTTATCCTGCAATGTGCTTATCTGTCCATCCGCCATTTATCATGATCCTGTTTACTTTGGCCAATTCAAAACTCTGACAAGCAGCACAGACTAAAAGATTTGAGAGACAGCGTTAGTCTGGAGAGAGCTTACATCAGTGGGATTGATCTCGCTTTCCTTGGACACCTTAAAAAACAGATCTCTAGACTCAGTTAGCTGCACATGGTCACTAAGAAACAAGCACACCCAGGTTCTTAGGCAGCTTCATGCTGTGTCTAGAATCGGGCTGGGGGGGGGGAGTGGGGGAAAGTACCTGAAGTAACTACCGGTCTTCTGAGGAAATGATTTCTGGAATGCTACAGTAGATGTGGGTCCAGCAACTGAAGGCAGGAGCAAGCCGTGCTGCCTCTGAGCACAGCGCCATCCTGCTCCTTCCCTCCTAACCAAGGCAGGTAAAGATCCTTCTTTCCCTGAAAGCCAGCGTCTTCAATTTTTTGTCCAAAATGAAACACGTTCGGCCTCACTCTGCCTTTGGAAACTAAAACCCCAGGAGCAGATGGGCAGTTTAGCATCTGCCTCCAGATGCTCTGTTTCCTAAGGCTGCCAACAAAGTTGCCATTTTGCATCATTTGTTGTTTTGGCCTCTCTAATGAGAACCTCAGCCTGAGATGCCCCATGCTGTTTCTTCCAGAAGCCATATTGTTGTTGCAGTGACACTGGGATCAGAGATAACTGGAAGTTAACCTTTCTAAGCCACAGGAACAAGCAAGCATCTGCCAAGGTGAATGATTTGTGACCTACGACTGAGTTGCTGCATTCCCCAGTGTCACTGTTTTACTTGCTTTCATGCATGATTAGTAGCCAAGCCACAAAAGATCAAACATGCATATGAAGTTAAACAGTTTATAGATTTTTGTTGTGAAGTTGCTCATGCACTGCAAATTAATAACATTGTTGAAGAGCAACTTCTTGCTACACGGATAAATCTAGGGCTTAGGAAAGTTAAAATCAGACATATACCAGACAGTTGCTGCACTGACTTCACCCAAAGCCCCCAGCCTACAGAAGGGACTGCCTGCTGTGTCACTGTAGCAGTTTTGTCTAAGCTGCAAATAAGAGCAAGATTAACCCTTTGACCCTTATTTTCCTTTAGATGTAAGCAGTCATGTCAACAACAGATGTTAAGATGAACTACTCACCACCTATGTCATACACAGGCTGCAAAACAAAAGAGTGGAGGTCTTTTGAATAACAGAATTCTGAACTGGAACAGGAAGAGCATGCAAGGCAGTGAAGTATGAACAGTAGCAGCAGGTCAGCTCCTGCCTCTCGAGCTTCCTGCATACTCATCAATATCATGCAATTCTCTACTGCCACTGGCACCCTCAACTCCAGAAAACACAATGAATAACGCATTCTTTTGAAGGAAGGGAACCACCTATTTCTGGGTTTAACACCAAATGTACCTTAGCCTTTCTCACAGTACCCCTGCATGCCTTGGCATTATTGCTATGTTCTTTCCACATGGCCAAACCTTTTTTCCACATTCAATAAACTTCCTTCTTCCCTTTCAGTTTATCCATGAGCTCCTTGCTCTTCCATACACGTCTCCTGCCACCTCTGCCTGATTTCTTACTCTTAGGGATGCACTGATCTTGAGCTTGGAAGAAGCAACACTTGAATGCCAACAAGCTCTCTTAAACCCTCTTACCTTCTACTGCTCTAACCCATAGGATCCCTCCAAGTAGGTTCTCAAAGACATCAAAGTCAACTCCAGGGTAGTAATCCTACTTATTGCCCTGTTTCTTTCATGCAAGATCCCAAACTCCACCATCTCATGAATACTGCATCCCAAGCTGCCCCAAACCTTCACATCCCCAGACAGCCCTTCCTTGTTAGTAAGATCCAGCAGTAAATCTCTCCTCATTGATTTCTCCACCACGTGTGTCAGAAACTTAACCTCTACACACTGCATAAACCTCCTGGTCCATGTGCACCCAGCAGAACTGTTCTTCCAGCAGATATCAGAGTGACTGAAGTACCCACAAGAACCAGTATTTGTAAGGCTGCTTTCAGCTGTTTGTAGAAGGACTCATCAACTTCTTCCTCCTGATCAGGTGGCCTATAGTACACACCCACAACAGCATCACCCATATTAGCCTGCCTCTTAATTCTCACCTACAGGCTTTCTACTTGTTCATCAGCCATTCCCAGGTGGAGCTTGATACATTCCACTTACATTCCTACATAAAGAGCAACTCCACCACCTCACCTTGTTGGCCTGTCTTTCCTAAAGAGATAGCTGTCATGCTTTCTTATGCTTCTTGTTTTGTTGCTAATTTAAGCATGCTGTTATCTGTAATATCACAAATGCATGATTTTACAAAGCACCACTAGAATCCAAAACCAGAGTGAGAAGCTGTGTGACTGAGTCGGGTAGGGAAGTGGCTCTTCTCAGTGATCTGTCAGCACTCAGCAGAGGTGGGGTAACAGCCTGAGATCAGAAGGTGAAAGAATGCAGAAGATGCCAGATGTTTGTGATGCTGCTGTTGGATCAGACTTGTTGGCAGACAGAATGCACAAGGGCTTCCTGTGGAAGCTGAAGAATCTGAAAGCCATCTGACAGCTACACTTGCCCCGGTGACTGATACAAGTTTCACACCCATTTGCAATTCAAATAGGTTTGTGGTATTTTATTACCCCCTTTATTTTAAAGTCTGATGGGATAAAAAGGATCTGTTCGGAGGAAGAAATATATAATGCAATATCAGTAAGCAGAGCGTAAGTCTCAGTGCAGAGCTATGGTATGTTTAAATGTTTGCAACGTGTCACGGTTCTGCACAGTTTGCTTTACACAGGGGAAAAAAAAAAAGAGAAATATTAATGGAAAACAGAGAAAAGGTTGTAATAGAGCTGATGTCTCTGAAGGCACAGGAGCACTGTGAACACAGGAGGGGACGTCATTATGAAATTGCATCTGTACACAAATGAACCGCAGGAGGACCAGGTAGTGACAAACTGCAAGGATTTCTTCTTCAGCATAAGCAGTTCCCATAGAAGATGGTTTTCTGTTTGCAGAGGCATGCTTCCAGGCTCCACAGTGCCTTTCTGAACAGACTGAGATCTGAAAATGGATGTGGGAATGAGCAGCGAAGTCAAAACCACAACCACATTTAACAACTATGAGCTTTTTGGAATTAAAAGAGCAAAACCCTGTGGGGTTCTGCAAGACAACCACACTATTAGAATTCTGTCTTAGCAGTAACTCTCCCATGCAGTGGCTTTTGTCTTTGTATGGTAGGTATTTCCAGAGTGATATTGAACAAAATTTAATCCACTGCTCTACAATTTCCTTTACTCTGAGCTCCTGACCTCTATGCCCTGCATCACAGAAAAGCTTGTGTGACAGAGAGCTTTAAGCAGATGGTGAAATCTGACAGAAAACCTCTAAAAGGTGCTCCAAGGGAATAACTGTTGCTTCTGTTTACTTAGGCCTCATGACTTCTGTACGAGAAGTTGGCCCGTGGGTCTGCCCCTGTGGTCAGTCCATTGTCTCCAGTCTGTCTGAGCCTGGAGCAGGGGGAAGCTGCACAGAACCAGGATGTGGCAAAGAGACCAATAACCCCAGCCTGGGCCCATGCATCCTCCTCCCCACACAGGGAATATGCAGTAGATCTCCTCTCTCTATCTTCAGAGAGGAAAAAAAGGATCATCTATTTAATAGGAAAGAAAATATCAGGAGGAAATTCTGACGACAGTGTGTGATTTCTACAGTTCATTACCTCTCCACCTCAACATCCCAAAGTAAAAACACTGCAAAACCTTTTATTTGTAAAAACAATGCCAGGCAAGTGAGAAAGTTTTCTCTATCACTAAAATGAGGTGCTGTTGGAGAAATGCTGAGTTTGACTATGATCTAAATGACTTCACAGCATTAGCCTTGCTAATAAAGTATTTTTCACTTTATACAGGTGTCCAACAAATAAATTTATAACCTAATACTGCAGGCAGCAGATGCAGCTAAGTTAAACAACGCTGAGAATGTTTCACACTTTTCTCACACTGACCAAGTGCCTCTAGAGAGCCTACACTTTTCTATTAACTTAACCTGTCATAACACAGAAGCAAACAGCACAGTATGTTGCACCAGTGCTGAAGTTTTGGGCACGTTACCTTCACACAAACTTATAAAAAACAGAGACTGTATATTCTTGTACAGTAGATCTGCTCCAATTTGGGGGCCTAGACAATTTATTTACAAACACTGTCTTTGTCTCCATGGTTCTGCTAACTCCAATTTTTAGTTTTTGCTGTGATCTCTGTGATTACAAATTCCCTTAGCGAATAAACAGTCACTGGAGAGAATGAGGATGGTGCTACAGATCTTTTGATTGCTTCTTCAGTGCACTAGCTGAATTAGCTTTAACCATCATTTCTCATTAAAATGTTTCCATGGATCTACCGAGATCACCCACAGGATAAACCTAGACATTTCCTATTAGCAACTGTGAGAGACAGGATATTGAGCAATACGCTTTTGGTCTGAACCTCTTCGTTTGTTCTCATCACAGAGGACTGTGGGTGGTGAGAAGAGAAACAGAGTTTGGCCAGAGAGATTAGTAATCTGACATTAACACCTACTGAACAATTAGGATGTGCCAGTGAAGTCAGAAAGAAATCTCAATATATTGATTAGACAAAAAATATATTGTTAGGAAAAAAAAAATCACTCCAGGGAATTAGGCAATGACATCAAAACCACAGCTTTATTAGCTCAGAAGCAGTGTTCCAGTTCCCATGATTGAACTGGAACTTTGCTCCATATATAATTCTTGCAGGTCTCACTGATGTTCACCAGAAAAAAATAGAAATGAATGCTACATCCTTTGAATACACAAACTAATGGATGTAGAGGAAAACATCTTGCCATTTGGTGCAGAAAATTCTTGGATTGGTGGTTTGGATGGAAATTCTACAACCTCAAGCCCAAGCAGTTTTCATCAAGTCATTTTTCAGATATAGAGAAGAGCTGCAGATGCTGTTTATCAGGGTAGGTAGAAAATTACTCCAATCCCAAGGATGCTATATTACTATGGAAGAAATCTTTAACATCAGTGGTCCTCTGAAAAACAAGGGAATTTCCATTTAAGTAATATTCTTAGAATCCTACGTTAGAATGGTTTGGATGGGAAGAGACCTTATAGATCATCTATTTGCAATGCCCCTGCCATGCCCATGCAGCTACTCTCTCAGCAAGAAAACATCTTACATAATAAATTCAGGTTTCTTCTATCTGCTGAAATCTGCATAGGTTCAAAATAGTCTCTTCTCATAAAGACAGGCTTCATGGAAAGGATGCATGATTTTTTTTCAGTAGCAGGATGGTTTTTCCACGCTGACTTGTTCTCATCCTAATATGAGTCAAAGAGGAATAATGCAGCACTGTCATTCCCTCTGCAGAAAGGTATAACTGGATAATTTGGACACGTGGAGAACGTTATTTACTAATTTTCAAAAGGTGCTTCAAGATTTGATAACTAAATCCAGAAGTAAAGCTCTAAAATTTCTGGGTTGCAGAAGTGCTGACCCGTTGAGAGTTTTGTCTTTGATTTCTTCAAGCTTTGATCAGGCCATTGTAAAGCTAAGCCAATGTGAAATCACTGCATTAATGTTTTCTAACAATTTACAAGACAAGAAAAATGTTGGCCCACTACAATAGGACCTTAAGGGAAGTACACCTACAAAAGAAAACTGTCTGCCTTTACTTCTGCAAAGGAAAGCCTGAGAAATAAACACTGTCTGAAAACGCGTCTTCTGGGAGGACAGATTTACATCTCGTTTCTTGTTTCAGTTGGTTTCACTGAAGAAAATAAAACTATTTTAATTTTAACCAGGAAAGAATTGGGCTTTTTTTTTTTTTAATTATTCTTTTTAATTAACATGGACTCCTCTAAATCTTGAACTGTCATTTTCCTTAAACACAAGAAATTTCCTTCCCCTTTTCAGTGTTTCTTGGTCTACATTAGATAAAGTTTTCATCCAGTCCACCACAGAGCAAATTTCCAAATGAGCATCTTTAATAGCAGGTAGGATTTTTAGAGCAGGAGAAGTCCCTTTAAAAAACCAGAAAACCAGTACCCGAAGAGCTTCCAGAGTTTGCTGGACTCTCTCAGAGTAGAGACTTCTACCAAATATTAATTTAAATGATAATTTGTTGCAGAAAAAAAAGCCCCACTGTGTATAACAGAACTTTTCTGTTTGTTAACAAATTGTTCTTTTACATTTTGTTTTCTTTGTCCCAGAAAGATTGGACACACAGCACTGTAGGACAAATACTGAACATTATTTTGTATAAGCAAGACAGTGCTCATCTGAAGTTTAGCACAAACATCAGGTAAGGAGGTTTACCAACGTGGTTTTTTTTTTCTTTAAAATATTGAGTTTTTGATGCCAAAAAAGTCAAAAAATGACTTCTTTCCATTTGTATAACAATAAGCTTTGATAGGTAGAATATAAGAAATATACAGTAGCTTCTTCTGAAAAGCTATCTAAGCTTACTCAGCTTACAGTATGTGGAATGTAATTATCCAGAAAGTGAAATATGTATAAAAATAGGTAAAATCCCTACAACATTTGTACTGAATTATAATTCCTCCTGCCAGGAAGGTTACAACAACTCTACAGTACATGTATGAAATGTTTGTTCATAAAGTTAAAAAACATCATTACCATACTGAAGAACACATTAAATGTAGGAATGCATAATCAGAACTGACTCTCAATTCTGCTTAGCTGGTGCAAATCTACAGAGAACCATCACCCTTTCTGCACAAAACAAAACCAACCTCTAATATGAGAGTTGTTTTTTTTTGTTTTGTTTGTGTTTGTTTGTCATAAAGGGGCCAGACTCAAGTTTATGAACAAAATTCCTCTGGAAGTGGAAGTATTTTGTTTAAACACTTTTTTCCCTATCTCCACTCCATTTACCAACAGCAGTCACCCACCTTCAAAATGATTATTGCCTGACACTACATGAAGCTTTTACTGCTTGTTCAGAACGAGGCAGCAAAATAGAAAGAACCTCCGACTCCCCTGGCGCGACCCAGTTCTGGGCTTGTGCTTTTTTGACGAGTCTTTGATCTGCAGCAGGCCTCATAGGCTGGTCTCCCGGAGGAACATGGTGCCAATGTTGTAAGAAACTTTTCTCACTCTGGCAGATGTGATGGAGGGTTTTGGCTGCTTCTGACCACTTCTGACCTCAAGGAAGTAACAGATCCCAGGAATTTCCTTTGGAAAGTTTTCTGGAAGCTCTTCACGGGAACGAGGGACAAAAATAAAATTTTCTTCCTTTTTCAAAAGCCTGGGAAAAAAAAGGAAACACAGATACAAAAGCTGTAAAACACAGAACAGACACATCTCTGTGGAAGAGATTGATCCCACGTGATCTCAAATTTAAAAATGAACTAGAAGTATTAGATAACATCTAAATAATCCTAGGCCAGGATCCCCGGCCAATCCATATTAACTTAGCACCACCAATGTCAAAGGGAGTTGAACTAGATGACCTTTGAGGGTCCCTTCCAACTCAAATGATTCTATGATTCTAGATCTGCTGACATCAGCTGAGGAGAAGCCCCAGTAAACCTTCTCTGAAAATCAGTGTCAGCATTCAGAAAATCATATACCAGAAAGAGAACCAAATTCATAATGACCATCGTCTGTGGTGTATCAGTTAAAACCCTATGGTCTGTCCAGTTGTACAGAAATGAACAGACTGATGACTACCACCAGGTCTCCTGCTGGAAAGCAGGCATGAAGTGCTTGAGAGTTCTTACAGGCAGAAGCCAGGGGGTTAGTTTGCCCCTTTGTGGACTCAGTAGTAATGTATTTCACAAAATAGGTCCCAAAACAGAAAAATCAGCTTCAACAAGAAACAAATCAAATCTGATACTATCCATCAAATGCACCTGCGAGTTTAATTTAGGACACCTGGTTGAGGTCAAAAAGGCATACAGGCTTATGTGAGGTGTGAAGCAAGTCCCACTCTCCTCCAGCCATGCCATACAAATGGAACAATGTCACAGACCTGATGATACTGCCTGTTGCTATCTGCAGTCTTCATCCACACTGGAAAAACTTCTGGCTAAATCTGATCATTTAAGGCCTTTTCATGAAACCAGCTGAGTTGCAAAGTAAAGCAAATAATCTACACCTTTTCTATTTGTTTCCAGTAAACGATGAATTGAAAAGAATGATTTTGAGGTAATAGTAAATTCTAAGCACAGTTGGACAAATGAAAATAGCCTTCATCTTTTTCTCAAAGATATTTATTCTTTCTCCCAATCAGAGAGAAACTCAAAAACATCAGTGGGAAGAACCGTATTAACTTCAGCAGATTTTGTAATAGGCTGCTCATTTAGTGTCTCTAAAGCTGATTTCTGGAGAGTAAATGAGTGAATGAATCCTGGTGCTGGGTGAATATTCTGGGATTTTCAGCACATTCAATGGAACTTCCTTTCTTGATTTTTTCCTTTCTTTTTTTCTTTCTTTCGTATAAAGGCATTTTTTCTCAGCTTTTAAATAATGGGATGGCTGTAAGTCTAACCATGTTTTTGCCTTTGAACTTCTGAGGTGGTCTTTGTTTGCCATATGGTTTGAGTGTCATAATCTATTTTCCAGGCTGTCAACTTCATGAGCAAAATACAGTGATCTTCTTTTCAAATTGTGTGAGAGTTTGCAGAGCCCTCTGCAGTGAAGCTTCTCTCCTCTCATCTCCACAATGCTTGCAGTAAATATCTCGCATTTTAAGTCTACCACTTCAATACAGTTAAACAACTCTACTTCTCAAACTAGATTTTGCAAGGAACAGATGAACTCTCATAACTTTCTGAGCTTTCACTGCAGGCTTTCTTCCCTGAGCTGACCATTCACTATAGAGCATCTAGCCTTGCTAAAAATCAGTGGTTTCTTTCTCAGAGCCCAACATTATCTGATTGTAACAGCAGTTACAGATAGATTTAATTCAGGGCTGGCACTGAGTTTAATCAATATTTTCACACTATTTTCCTCATAGGATGAAAGTGCAAGATATAAATCAAAGGCCTTATTTTCAGCTGTTTTGTGAATTGCAACTTGGTTGCAATGAAATTCTCTGAGATTATCAAAAGTGCCAGCAGTGAAGAGTGACTAACCAATTAGTACAGCTATTTGGAAATTTATCCACTGTGGTTTGTGATAGACTCCACATCACTATATTAGGCAATATTTGAATTAGCCTCTTATCCTCAGAAATTGCCTAGCTGACCTTTATTTCAGCTCCCAAGCGATCACAGCAGGAAATAGTCCTCTTTAACAAATATTAATGGGAGCTACTTATAATCATATTCTATGCTACTTATTTTATATGCTTAAGAAATAAATATATACTTGATGGCTCTAATTAGAAAGACTTTAAGCAAGATAAAAATGATCTCTTCCAGTCCTGTCCTGAAGTACAGGTTCTTTGGATTCCATAAACATACTGTTCCTGGCACTCGGTTTCTCAGACAGTGAGATCAGGTTGCAGAAACTGCATCTGATTTCTTATAGCTTTGTGTATACACCAAAGAAGGAGTTATCTGCTTATCCTCAGTGTTTATCAGTGGGGACATGTTTCTCCAGGAAACTTCTCTCCCATATTTAGGCTATTCACAATGTTAAAGTACCAGCTGATGTCTGCAACCCAGATCTACAGCCCCTGCTAAGTTTCTTGTCTTCCTCTTCAAGGGCATGAAGAGCCTCAAAGTATAGTTCTGCCAAGAGCTGAATGAACAGTGCAGATCCTCAGCAAGGGCAAGGCTGAGCCACACAGCTAGTTCTTGCATTTCCCCTCTGACTCAGGGGACAAACCAGTATAAAACCTTGTGTCTGAAAGGCTCCCTGGGTGGTGGCACCCAGTTCTGGTTGTTAGTCCCATCTTGCTGACCATTCTCAGAGTGCTTTGTTGTGACCAAGTCATTGTGCCTGCTCTGAAAGTCTGAGGATCTATCACTCAGCTTCTGGAAATCATCTGGCAGCTTAAACTCTACATAAAGCATTTCAAATCCCCCCCAGTGTCCCACAGTCATAGAGCTTGATTTGAGGTAATGCAACCTCAGTAGTTCAGGAATATGCATATAATAACTCATCTGAAACTATTCCAAAGCATTTATCTCAGCAGTCCTTCCTGCATCACCTCTGTATAGTTCTCTTAAGAGCACTATTGCAAACGACGTTTTTACGGTAGGTTATTCACAGGGTCAGAATTCTGGATTCCACTCAAGTGATTGGATACACAATTTACAATTCAATGCTTAAACTGCGAGAGTCAGGCTACTCAAGCATTCCCATAAATTGCCTGGAACCAGGTCTACTCTCAGCTTGTCTTTTTTGTTGATGTTTCAGGGGAGGAAGAACTCCTTAAACGCTGATTTGTAGTTGATTAATTTGACAGCTTCCCCTCCTAATGCGAATTCTTCCAGAACAGCTTAAATTCTTATTCTTTCCCTTCCCTGATGGAAACGCTATTACTTTCAGACAAAAAGATGGTATCTGAGAATTATCCCCTTTTTTTTCATTTTCAGGATGGGAGAGGAGGTTGGTATGTTTTTCCATCCACACATACATGCATTTTAACCTCAGTATAATGAATTTACGTGTATTCTAAATAAAATTGATGATATGACACAATCTGGCAGTTTGTTTAGCCAGAGATAAAATGCTCACTCAGAACTGAACATCCATGTAAACTTCTTTAAGATATATAGTTTTGCACAGACCAATATTTGAGTCATATTTCTTAAAGAAATACACTGGACTAAAATAAAAGAGAATATATACTGCCCTCCTAAATACAGTATGTACAGCATATAAAAAAAGGTAAGTGCCTAGGTCGGTCTTCCTTAAATGTTATCTTCCATGACTATGAATAAAAGAAAAATTATTTCTGTTCTAACTCTTACAGTGGGAAACTGCTTTTGATGAAATGTATTGAACTGCCTTTACCTTGTTCAGCTCCATTTAATAATTGGTAAAATTAGGAAAAGTTAATTAACGGCTTCCCAAATGAGTTATCAGAATCCTCTGGGATTACTGATCCCTTCCTCTGTGGAAACAAGCATCAGTCACTTTACTAGCCGGTATGTGGTTTCACAAAATACACCAACTCATTTGTTTCCATATGAATTCAGGTGATAAATTATTATGGCATCAATTAGAAAATAGGTAGTCTGCTTATAAAATACACTGTATAAGTGTATTAATTTACTATTGCAATGCCCCAGATCAGTCTACTTGGTCCTAAATGTTAGCGGCTTTGAATTTCTCCTACTGTTTTTGTACATACCAGAAAGACAGGGAGACAGAAAAACCTGAATATGCCTGATTTGATTCTCATTTATTTCACATTGTACTTTACTGGTTTTGAATTTACAGAAGTTCAGGTATTGGTGTTTTTCCTCCAACTTCAATAAGATTATGAAAGAATAAGTCCTGATTTTGTATTTAATACATTGTATACCACATGCAGCTCTGCATGGTGTCTATCACCGACCTTTAATACTTCTATTTCTTACCCACCTAAGCAGAAGTGTTAGTGTGTCTGCTCCCTGATCAGGACATTATAGAATTAGGCTCAGTGATTAGGATTGCACCATCACTAGTGAAAGGTCACAGGCTTTGCATAGACCTGACAATACTGACCTCAGGATTTGTGCAGAGTTGCTTAAGATTGAGTTTATTTCAGTTTTAGAAACTGTCTATCAGTCATATTGCTTAAGTAACTTTTAGCTTTAGTTTAGCTGTGTGGAACTGCGCAGTGTAACTGTTAACTAACTGACAGTGATCTAACCAGAAGTTATCCCATGATCCTCAAATGAAAATGTCAAGCAATGGAGAGGCCCAGAACTAGATTCACAAAACACAGTGATTATGGGCGTGCAGCCTCATGGAAGCAGATGACACAGGTTTTAGGAATAAAAGGGAATAGAAAAACAAGAATAAACCTGTGTGTTTGGATGAGACTTCTAACACATTAATTAGACTAACCGATTTTTTTGTGTCCATATACAAGCTGTGTTCCCCTTTTGTCCACAGCTAAATTCTCTATCCAGTAATATGTCTCATAAGAGCACACATGGAGAACTGTTCAAGTTAAAAAGAAACATCATTTTCAAGGGATTGTCAGATACAAAAATCTCAAAAATCTGAAAAGACTCTCAAAGAGTAAATCCACTTATCTGCCCGTATATAGATGCACACACAACCAGTAGGAAAAAGAGCTTATTGAATATAAAACACTATGAGGTGTTTATGGAAATTGATGGTGTTTTAATTAAAAAATAATAATAGAATAGATAATGGCAAATGTAAATACTTAATTTTAGTTGCAAAAATGTAAAATGCATTCCACGTAACAGCATAAAAATTCAAAGTTTTATAGGTTTTAGTTGATTCTAAAGGCTGAGGAGCTATTCAGGCAGATGAACTGGCAATGACCTCAACCAGCTCCATGCAAAATGACCCTCGGTGGCTCTCAGCCCTAATCATATAAGTAAGTTGGATACAGGCTGACCATCTTTGCCTAAGCTCAGGTGCTAGATGTATTGCCTACCATGTGACAATGGAAAGTGTCTGTACACCATACTTGCCTGAAATACCTTCTCTGTAAGGGAAATATGTACTAGAAAAGGTCATAGGAGGAACGAAGAGGCAAAAAAATAGTCATTCTTAAAAACAGTTACTTGATACAAAGCAACAATTAAGTTTATCTGCTTTTGATAACTGTGTTGAAGTCCTAAGGCATTATGTTTAAATACTATTAAGAAAACAGAATTGATATGGATGTATTATATTAGTATCAGATAAACATTATTATTCAGGGCTGAAACAAATAATTAAAAAGTAATTAACCTTTCTTCTATACTCAACAGGAGACTGAAAAATATGATTTCCCTTGAGAATGGAAAATATGGTAATTTTATTCAGTTTAGGATAATATAAATGAATTACATAAACCTATAGCTGGATTTGCTGGTCTACTAAAGGAATGGGGAATGTGCTATTCTCCTATTCCTTCCTGGGCTCAAGTTTAACAAGGACCAGTCTGGGACCAGTTTCTACAGTTTCCATGTGTTTCACCAGAAGTTTTACAAGTGCTGTTCAGTGCTTTCATCCTACAATACTCAGTGATTCAAAGCAACCAGTGCTCTGCAGTTCTGTCAAAAGACCTGCCCGCATCAAGAGAACAAGGTATTTTGAAATGAGCTCAGCTTTTATCACCAACAGATTCAAAAGTCACTTTTGTAAAAGGTACTGTCTTACACTGCTGAGCTCTACCCTAGCAAGTGTAACTGGGAGCAAGTCTGCCTCAGGTTCACTACTGCTGCTAAGCAACACCACATCTTATTTATTTAGACTCTCCTTCTTACACAGGCAGATTATGGGCTCATAGGGAAATGTCTGAAACCAATAATAGGCGTTCTGAAGTGTGATTATCATTTGAACACTGATGGCACTTTGTAATGCATAATTTATATTGTAAAATGAAAGCTGATAAGCATTAGACACATTTGCAGTATCTGCATGCTTTGTAAGCACAAAATCTGTTATCAGAATTTTCATCACGGAGCATGGTAGATACAAACGCATTATGATAAATGCCAGCAATTAATAGGAATTCTGTTATTTTCATACTGATTGCAGAATTATCTACTGTGTAGAATGTTGCTTCTTAGATAATAAAAATATTAAATGAGGAAATGGCAGCACAGAATGATAAATTTAAACATTTAGAGGCATGTAAGGCCAGTTATAAAGACATTTCAGTTTTCAAGGAATCACCTCATTTGTACATATATATGTATACATGTATAAACTCATGCAAATTCTACGTAAGAAAAGTTATATACAGGCGCATCAGATTATTACTCATTTATTTGGATAGTACTACTATATTATGTTAAAATGCCCTTGATCACCTTCAGGAGCTCTGAATAATTCTGCTTTATGGAATATTTTGTAATTGCAGTCTTTTCTGACTCCTGTCAGTGCTGTTGTTTCCTGATTTCTCCCTGTCTGTTCTCATCCTTTCAACCATTCCAGAAGGTGTGGTTTGGAATAGCCTTTCTGAGTGGCTCCATGTACATTCATTTTATTATCTCAAATGTTTTCTGTAAAAAGCATGGAGAATCTTGAATGATAACTGTCTCTCATTCGAACATGTCTTCTTGCTGTTTCTACTTCCTTTACCTCTAACCATGTATTTAGCCTCTTACTTGCACTTAAAGTTCTCTGAATTGAGCCCTGATTTTGCAGTCTTTTATAATAACATTACCACATCATCAGTCCATTTTCTATTACCATCCTTTTTTTGAAAGTAAAAGTCAAAATTCGTAGTTTTCTGGAAGATAAAATAAGACGCGATGATCACATTAGGTGAAAGTTTGGGTATGCTGAAACAAATTGATTTTCATCAACAACCCAGTAGTTTCAAGATAAATTCCTATATTGTACCAAAATGTCACCTGATACTGCATGGCTCCTCCATGAATGCTTTGTAAATTGCCATTTGCTTGCAAGTAGCCATGAGACTCTTTCAATACTGTTATTCTAAGGACTGTGTTTTCGACAGACTCAAGGAGTCCAACAATAACACAAGGCTGAACTGCTAAATCAGTATATGTTTTTTATGGATTCACCAGAAAATCAATATCCAAAACCATTCAAAAGTAAACTTTGTGTGAAGAACTAAAGCACAATCTTGTCTTTTTGTCTTTTACTTTATTTTCACCATGACTATTGCAAAAAAATAACTGGCTCCATTCAGTGATAGTTGCTATTCTTCACCAAGTTTCAAAAGCTGTCGGAATTATACACAATAAATGAAACTACTCTAGATACACCAGTTGATGCTGTGACATTAAGCCAGTTATTTTTTTCTTTTTTAGTAGAACGTGTAGGTCAATGTCACAAATTATTAATTTCTTCACTTAGGTCTAGAATTTCCATCAACTGGCACTCAGGGTGCTAACTGAATACTCATACATGTCCAACCCTTTATTTTTCTTTTTTGGTTGCCCTTTCTTATATTTTAATAAAAAAATATATTTAAAAAGATCTTTTTAACTTATGTAAATTAACTATATTATATATTTTATATGCAGCCCAAGACAGTTCCTCTTCACTCAGTGCAGCCCAGGCAAGACAAAAGGATGGGCACCCATAGAAATCAGACACCTGTAAAATAATTCAGGCTGGGAGGCACCACAAGAGCTTTCTCATCCAAACTATTGCTCAAAAAGAGATCAACGCTGAGATCAGACTAGACTGCTCAGAGTTTGACCCAGTCAGGTCTTGAAAACATTCAAAGATGGAGAATGTTCAGCCTCTGTGTACAGCCTATGCCACTGTCTGGCTGTTCTTGTGGTAAAGAGTATCTCTTCATCAGCAGGCTGAGCCTCTCCTGTTTATGTCCATAGTCTCTTGCTCTCCCACCTAGCCACCTGCTTCTCCTCCTTGATGACCTCCCCATGACCACTGGAGTATGCTATTAGTTCAATGTGATTAATATACATTAATATACATTTCCTATACATTTAAAGAAATCTTTTTCATTTAAATGATTAGATTTTCTATACCTGAGAGTAACTTAGGTCTGTGTTTCTTTCACATGTTACCTGAAAACTATATGAAACCACTTAGAATCACAGAATCATAGAATTGCTCAGGTTGGAAATGACCTTCAAGATCATCAAGTCCAACCACAACCAAACCATACTACCCTACCTCTAACAACTCATTGCTAAATTACATCTCTGAGCACCAAATCCAAATGGATTTTTAACACATTCAGGGATGGTGACTCAACCACCCCCCTGGGGAGCCTATTCCAGTGCTTAACAACTCTTTCTGTAAAGAAGTTCTTCCTTACATCCAACCTAAACCTCCCCTGGCGCAACTTGAGGCCATTTCCCCTTGTCCTGTCACCTGTCACCAGTGAGAAGGGACCAACCCTGCTCTCACTGCAATCACTTTTCAGGTATCTGAAGAGAGCAATAAGGTCTCCCCTCAGCCTTATCTTCCCCAGACTAAACAGCCCCAGTTCCTTCAGTTGCTCGTTATAGGGCATATTCTCCAAGCCCTCCACAAGCCTTGTTGCCCTTCTTTGCACCTGCTCCAGCACCTCAATGTCCCTTCTGTACTGAGGTGTCCAAAACTGAACACAGTACTCAAGGTGGGGCCTCACCAGTGCTGAGTACAGGGGGAGGATTACTTCCCAAGTTCTGCTCACCACACCACTCCCGATACAGGCCAGGATGCCATTGGCCTTCTTGGCCACCTGGGCACACTGCTGGCTCATAATCAGCCAACTGCCCATCAGCATACTAAGGTCCCTTTCCATCAGGCAGCTTTCCAGCCACTCCTCCTCAAGCCTGTAGGGTTGCCTGGGGTTGTTGTGACCAAAGTGCAGGACCCCACACTTGGCCCTATTGAAACTCATACAGTTTGCCTTGTTCCATTGATCCAGTCTATCCAGGTCCCTCTGTAGTGCCCTTCTACCCTCTGGCAGATCAACACTCTCTCCCAGTGTGGTGTTGTCTGCAAACTTACTGAGGGTGCACTCAATCCCCTCACCAAGATCATTGATAAAGACGTTGAATAGGAGTGGCCCCAGTACGGAGCCTTGAGGGACACCACTCGTGACTGGCCACCAACTGGATTTAACTCCATTAACCACAACTCTTTGGGCCTGGCCATCTGCGCACATTAGAAAAGTCTGTTCAGTTTTTCTGCCTCTTCTTCAATTACCTACACTTGTACCACTCTCCATAAATCTGATCTCGAGTGAATGGGCTCTTCAGATGAGTGTCATTTTATTCACTAGCTTTAATTACTTTTAAACTTTTATTTCTGACTGCTTTCTATTTTAGCATATCAGAAGCTTCAATTCTTGGATGAAGAAATTCCATTTAAAACTTTAATTTACACAGATAGTTACAGGGAAAAGTAAATATTGAGATTCACAGGTCTGTAAAAGAGAAAAAAAAAAGAAAAGCATAAAAGGAAAGAAAAAAGTTTTATTCGAGAAATTGCTTACAGATTTACTGCAGAGGAACAGCCTGAAAACCTGAGCAAAACCGTACTTCTGAAAATTACTTCAGATACAGAATGTAGAGAAAAAGAGTAAGATTTGGATCTCCTGCCCAAAAACATGAATCCATCAGTCATAATCCAAGCACAAGAAATTCTTACAGTCAAGCTGTCAGATTTGAACAATAAGGAACGCCTTTCATTATTTTAGGAGATGTTCCTCATAGCCTGATTTAATCAAGCCTTTGCTTGATTATTTGCATAATTTCTTCAAAGAGGCGGTGATCATGCTTTTCCATTTCCAATCTTTTTTCTTATATTAAGGAAATCCTTTTATCAAGTGTCTCTTTACAGTGCTAAGAAATTTTGTCTCCAAGAAAGCACACAAACTCTTTGGCGTCACTGACAAAACTTTCTCCAGATCCAATGGAAACATGCTTCTCTTCATCTACTGTGTAAAGCTCTCTAATAGCCTTATATTGCGGGCCCAAACCAGCACCCAGTGCAGAGCAGAGGGGACAGCCCCTCCTCCTGCTGGGTGTCAGCGCTGGGCCTGGGGCACCCCAGGGTGTGGTTGGCCCTTTGGGCCATTGGGACACACTGCTGACTCACATTCAGCTTGCTGTAACTCAGAACCCCCAGATCCCTTTTCCACTCCCTGGTTCCCCAGCCTGTACACTGATCCAGGGTTGCTCCATCGGAGGTGCAGAATCCAGCACTTGCTCTTGTTTACATTTCTCGCCGCTGATGATCCCTCAGCCCTCCACTTTGCAAACATCTGTCTGCAAAGCCCCTCTACTCTCAAAGGAATCAACAGCTCCTCTCAGTTTAGTATCGTTTGCCCACTTCTGTTACATGGTATTTTAGGTAGCAACTGTTGGCCCTCCCGTTGTGCTCCTTTACCTTCACTGCATCGCTTTTCCGCACGTTCTGATGCAAGCATACAAATATAAGCCTGAGAACATCGTGCAATTGCTCTTTCCAATTATTCTGCAACCCACTGACTTTGTGCTGTAGTTCATATGCTGAGTGAGGGCAGAGCATGCTTTAAGAACACACTGAAAACAGATTATAATTAAAAAAAAAACAGTATGAAAAGCTAAGAGCACTTACTGGTATGTGGTTGGACTGACATTGATGCGACGTGGATGACTTCCTGACTCAAACTTGCTTGCAAGGGTGACATTGTTTCCAAAGAGACAGTAGCGTGGCATTCTTACACCAACAACACCGGCCAGCACTGATCCTGAGTGAATGCCTATCCTCATCTGCAAATACATGAGATTTGTGTCAGTTTGTCTGTTTAGTTCTGCGTGTGTTAACGCCGTTAGCACTTACTTACAAGCCAGTCACAGCAACCCTTTCAAAGAAATAATAAAGTACAGAACAAAGAGTGAAAGAAAGTAGGCTCCCCATTCCTTAAGCTCAAATCAGACGCTGTTAAAAAAGGAGAAGAAAAAAAACATGGTATCTTTTCACTAAAAACATTTTTGCCTGCTGCTTCTGTGCCCATTGTGCTGGAGACTACCACAGTCAAAACAGGAATCACAAACAGGACAGAACCAAAGAGCCAAGCGTTACTGCAATATCAGCAATTTATTTACACTAATGGATACCCCGCAGAGGGTTTGTCACTAGTTCTGATACAGGCTTTAAAACAAGACCCACATTTTCTCAAGCTGGCAGGAAGAACAATGTCAATGAATATGGTACTTTACTTTTTTTTCATCATTATTTTTTGTTCCCTGAAGGGCTAAGGCTGATTTTCTCCCTTTGGCAAACTGACAGATAAAGCACCAGTGAAGATGTGGAAATAAAGGCACCAAAGATTTTTAAAATCATTTCATCGTCCCCAAAATAAGAAGGTATAAATCCCCAGTGAAAGTAAAAAAAAAAAGGAAAGAAAAAGGAAACGAAGTCCATCCTAGTAACCACCCCCTGAAACTCTTCAATGTCAATATTACACTGATCTTAAAAGCTTGGAATCACCCTCCAAGTTTTCTTTAGAATGAATAATCAGAGAAGATTTATCCATAAATTTTAGCAACCTATTTTGTTTGCCAAGAAAATAACTTTTACAAAGTCTTTTTCTCTTGATAACTTTATAAAATTAAAAAGAAAGAAAAGAGACTTATATTAATAGCTTCTGAGGATACTTATAACAGCTGTACTGAGACTACATGCAGAAAACAAATAGGAAAACAAAGGGTCTGATGGGCACTCAATGAGTGACTTATTTATACAAGCCTATACTCCATCAGTTCCTTTGACTCATTCAATTTGCATTTATCACTGTGCTTTTCCCTAGTAATCCCTGTTTTTAGTAACAGTAAATGTCTGCCTAAATACAAATAAAAAAAATAAAATTACTATCTCATTAGCTTATATACCAGAATATATTGCTGAAAAATCACTCTTAGCTTTCTAACCTTAGTGTTTTTGAAGTTCTACGAACATGTGGGATCCCACATTATTTCACTCCCTATAGTTCTTCCCATGTGTCCTAGAGTTTTACCATGCAGCTAAGCACCCTTCTCTTTCTGTTCCTCTCTTATATGCCACCAGCAGTGGGTATGGCATTATATCTGCCATACACTAAGCCCATGCTAACCTAAGAAGACATTGTTCTGCATTGTGCGATATAACTTTCAGCAATCCCACAGGCGCCATAAAACCTTCAATCCTCCCAAAAGTGCTGTTAATTACAGGCTGCGGTTGAAAAATAAATCTGTGAACAAACAGCACTTGAATTTCATTGAGCTTTCAAACCTTTACTGCAGTTTGAAAGGCAGCTGCTGAAATCCATCAAATACTATATGCTGCTGGGCTGCAAAGCACCCACAAACTTGCTTTGGCTGCAAACATCTATGCAAATCCATCACAGCTACATTATTTTGGCAGTATTTAGGAGCATGGAGATTTCCAGCTTTTGTCACAACATATTGTTCATTTACAATGGAAAAGAGTGGTCCTGTGTCAAAAAGTGAACAAACAGGTCTCCTGAATGTTAGAGAGAGAAGGACTGCTCCTGTCTGTACCTGCCCTCAGCAAAGGAGCAGACAGCCTTGTTCACACAGAAGTACAGCTTTCAATGAACAATAAAGCACATATTTGCAACATCTTGTTTTCCTGAGGTAGGGGAATTAGTTATGTTGTACATAATTTTAAGAGCACAGCTAGTGCTGCCTGATTGTTCCACCCGTACTCTGCACATTTATTAAAGGATCACAAATAAACCATTCACTGTGATTTCTTCTAGGGTATATGCAACAACATGTGAAGGCCAGATCAAAACTACAAGAAAAAGCACTAGCTTTGTTTTGCTGTTGGAAAGAGATGAGAGTATATTCTAGACTGGAAGGAAATCCTGGTAGCAAAAAAAAAAGGTGCTAATAAAATAAAATTAACTTTTACAACTGAAAGATAAAAGTTGTCGATGGTCAGTTTTCCACTTTCACTCTTTAAAAGCTTCTTTTTATATATCCACGTAATTGCTTTATCATTCAGGGCTTCAAAGACAGAGGACTTTACTCAGGATTTCCAAATAGTTGCAGAACTGTGAGGCTATCTTGTTATTGATTTTGATCAGCATATGTCCTCACACTGACAACCAAGATAATACATTAAAATTCAGATTTCCCTTCAGTCAAAACTGAGACATTTCATTAAAAGACTTTAAAATTCTTCCTCTATTATGTGTATTTAGAGGAGTAAACAATGCTCCAAACTGTAATGATACCTGAAAAGAAAATTTATTATTTTTTAATAATTCATCAAGATTTGTAAGCACATGGTGTTGTGTAAAAGTATCTGCAGATCTTGGTCAAGGGCTCGCAAGCTTAATTCAGAAAGTGTAACCTATGCTTAACTCAGAAGAAGAGAAAGGACATCAGATAGATTCCATGACAGATGACTGCACAAAGAATTGGATAAGGACATGAAAGTGAGGAATTAATTTTGAGCTGAAAGAGGCTTCTGTGGACTGTGGCGAAAGGCAGAACAGGAAAAAGATGAGTCTGGGTATCTTTCTCTTTGTCTGACAGTGAAGAATACTTGATGCTTTAAAATGCAAGCAGACTTTCTCATTCAAACTTTCTCGTTCATGGTACATGTAACCTTTCTCCTGGTAAGCCCAGGGCAAAAATGCATGACGATTTCAGGAAACATCTCTCTGTAATCTTTATTTCAGGGATTTCCAGAGCCAGAAGAAATTCTTCTTTTGTAAAGGAAAGGTGTTTGTTGCTCACATTTCCTCCTCAAATATGAACCATGATAATATTTCCTGGGGGTAGTAGTTGACGCAATATGCAGTACACGTACATATCCTTCCCACCACACAGAGAAAAGGACCTTAATAAACAGTTCTCACACTCTGAAAAACATACTCCCATGGTTGAAAGAAAAGTTCCAGATTGCCTGACAGGTGAGCTGCATCCAGATGGACTCAAAACCCATCTTCATAGAACTGCCTGCTTAATACAAAGCGTGTGCTGAAGAGGTAAGGGCAGGCTGGAAGTAGGTGACACAGTTTCAGCAGCAGCAATCCCACACTCAGCCAGCCTGGAGGATTTCAAACCTTAATAATGTGACCAGCTGGCAGCTGCTCAAGCTTTTTGCTGAGCCGGTAGCAAAACTCAGGCAATATGAAGCAAGACCTATAGGGAAGTATTTCCAGGCACATGGACATCCCAGGTCAGCACAGTATTTAAATATCATTGAAGCATTCTGCTGGATCATGATTTTGGACATCAGTTTCAATAATCATAGAATCACAGAACCGTGTGAGTTGGAAGGTACTCTTAAAGGCCATCTGATCCAACTCCTCTGCAAGAAGCTGGGACATCTACAGCTAGATCAGGTTGCTCAGAGCCCAGTCCAGCTTGACCTTCAATGTTTCCAGGGATGGGGCATCCATCACCTCTATGGACAACCTGTACCAGTGCCTCACCACCCTTACTGTAAAAAACTTTTTTTGTATATTCAATCTGAACCCCCCCTCTTTTAGTTTGAAACAATTACTCCTTGTCCAATAGTATACTTGGATATCTGTACACTACAATTTCTCAGACAAATAAGCACTCATCACTTTCTGCCCAATATTCATTGTTTAGCTATGAACTTCCTCTATTCTGCCCCTGTTGTCACCTTTAGAGAGTCACTTGTCACAGCATGTCTTAGGTGTTAGTCTGTGACCCATTGCCAGATCCTTTCAAATAGAAAATGCCCAATTCTATAAGACCTTATCTTCTCTAATATTTGTAGCAGCTTCTAACAACACCACTATCTCTAAATCTCAACATATGCCTTACACCAGGATATTTATTTGTGAAGTGTGTTACTGCAAAATAGGCTATTCAAAGCTCGGAGCTCTAAAATCAGGGCACACACTGGTGAGTCGAGGTTTCTTTCTAC
>JANHGO010000831.1:0-37753 GCA_024606505.1 Aquila spilogaster
TTCTCTTCTGAGAGCCAGGTACCCGGAAATTCGGCAGCCCACGGAACTGGAGCATTAACTCTTTAACTCCCAATGCACTGCATAATGTTATGATGTGGAATACCGATAATAAAAAATCATAAAACCATGACAGGCTTTTAAATAAAAGTCCTGGCTTGTATTGCTGGAGGTTGATGCTGCTGGTGACACCTACCTTTTTCTGACCAATGAGAATTTCTCAGAGAGTTGTAGTTTCTATACTTCTTGCAGCTCATTTCAGGGTTGGCTTGAGGGGAGAAAAATAGGGGACCAGTCTTCCCAAAGTTTACTTTTTAATGTGGAAAGTAAAACATGACTCTGGGGAGACTGAGGAACTGATACCAGGTAGGTAGCCAGAACTAAGGATTGGGCAGGTTTCTATTTCTATTTCCAGAGTGACCCAGCTAATTTGGCTCAAACAGCAAGCAGGGATGTATTACTTGCCCCTGGAGAAAGACTGATGCTTCTTACATCCCAGATGAAGAAAAATGGAAGTGGAATTGAGTGTTAACCATGCACCATGATTTAATTCTTTGTTGTTCATGGGATACTACAGCTATGTAATAACCTTGGATTGCCTGGTGCTGATTTGGGACATAAGAAACCACAGAAGTGGGAGCACCACATGGTTAGTGTCAAGCAAATAAAACTGGAGTATATTAACAGCATATGTCTCACATACAGCATATGTCACACATAACAGCAACAGTCTCACATTTCTCACTGTCTGTTTTCTTGTCCTTACTTTAGGATTCTTTGATTATTATTTTTTAAAAGTATTTAAGCTCTTGCAGTTTTCCAGTATTGATTTAAATAGACATCCTTTTAATCTGATTAAAATCACCTGTGTCCATTCTATTTTTTCTCACAATCCATTAGGAAGAATAAATCACGGAATCATAGAATAATTCAAGTTAGAAAAGACATTCAAGATCAAGTCCAACAGTCAGCCTGTCCTACCAAGTCCCATCACTAAACTATGTCCCTTAGTTCCATATCCACGCATCTCTTTAAATCTCCAGGGAATGCCCACTTTTCTGGACAACCTGTTCCAATGCCTGATCACCCTCTCCATGAAGAAATTCTTCCAAATATCCAGTTTAAAGCTCTCCTGGCACAACTTGAGACCATTTCCCTGCATCCTATAATTATTACCTGAGAAAAGAGACTGCCACCCTCCTCACTGCAGCCTCCCTTCAGGTAGCTGTAGGGAGCGATGAGGTCTCCCCTCAGCCTTCTCCAGCCTAAACAAGCCCACTTCCCTCAGCTGCTCCTCATAACTTTTGTTTTCTAGTTCCTTCACCGGCTACATTGCTCTTCTCTTTATGCATTCCAGCAATTCCAATTCTTTTTCTAGTAAGGGGACCAAAACTCAGCACAGCACTTGAGTTGCAGTCTTGCCTGTGCAGAGTACAAGACAATTCTGTCCTTCTGGCCACACTATTTCTGATGCAGAACAGGCTGCCATTGGCCTCTTTAGCCACCTGGGTACAATGCTGGCTCGTGTTCAGTTATCTGACCAGCACCACGAGGTCCTCTTCTGCCAGGCAACTTTCCAGCCACTCTGCACTGAGCTTATAGTGCTGTATGGGGTTGTTGTGACCCATGTGCAGCACCTGGCATTTAGCCTTGTTAAATACTACACAACTGGACACAGCCTATTGCTACAGCTTATACGTATCCCTTTTCAAAATCTTCCTACCCTCACGCAGATCAACACTCTTGAATAATGAGGTATCATCCACAAACTTAACAAGGGTGCACTTCATCACCTCATCCAAACCACTGATAAAAATGTTAAATAAAACTTGAGGCCTGGGTGACCACAAGTGGGATCAGGCTCCACAGGTGACCAGCCACCAACTGAATGCCATTCACAACTACCCTTTGGGCCCAGCCATCCAGCCAGATCTTCATCCACTGAACTGAACATGTCCTGGCAGCCTAATTCAGATGTAAATCCACTCAGGTCAGTGGGAATGAAGCCAGCAGAAATGGACACTAATAGCAGGTGGAACAGAGAATTAAGTCTTCCACATGCTGACATTTGGATTCCCTGCGACACTACAAGCAAGATCCTCGGGTATTCTTTGATGAGACATACTAATGTAATGTAATGTTCAGCAGTGTGTTACTAACAGAAGGTTTAACATAATGCTCCAAGAGAGTGCCAGATAGATTTTGGTTTTCATTGTATAGCTGTTTAAAAGTAGTGACAAACTCCTTTGCTGCTTTGTTTCATACTTTCAGACACTTACAGGATATATAGCAGACAGATGTAATAGAAAGGGACAGGTGATAAGTTTTCACTAGAATGGAGGTATTTTGGAGACTCCAGAAAAAAAAAAAAGGTACCGTAAACAATGAATTGATGCTGAATCTTTGACCTATTAAACATTCTGATTATTTCTTTTTAGGAATGTATATTCCTACTCTACAAAATATTTGGTGAGTTTGGTGAATTTCAGTTATTCTATGCAACATTTAAGGAAAATTAACTACTGAAGGTATTGTACACAGAGCATAAAGGGAATATTCACTGTGGGAGCTATCCTTTTCTTGTGAAGCTCCCTATAGGCTTTGAGAGAGCTTTCTGTTCAGAAGAAATTCAGGCTTGAAAATCAGAAGTCTCAGTTCCTGCCAGTTTTCAAAGAAAAGTCTGGAGTACAGACTAAATAGGGCTTAAACCCTAGCCATCCACATTCTGGATGAAAGCACCATGAAATTATGCAGAAGAAGAGGAGAGCCTTCTCTCATTTTAATAAAAAAATGATACAAATACCCCACTTTGTGATATTTTAGTGGAGACTGCTTTGTACATCCCTTTCTTAAACTGTACTCCAATGTAAAGTATACAGGATTCACAGGACTAGAAGCTCAGAATGTAAAAGGTAAGTTTGAGACTGTAGCTTAGTGACTAGTAGATTGCTGGACTGGGACAGATCTGGTCTTCTGGCCTACATTTGCAACTACGAGTTGAAACTGGAAGCTGCATTTTCAGGAGCTGAATTTTAGGGTGTAGGTCTCAGGTGTCATAGAATCATAGAATGGCTTGGGTTGGAAGGGGCACCAAGGTTCTGAAGTTCCAATCCCCCAGACACAGGCAGGGCTACCAACCTCCAGATCTGTTTACTAGACCAGGTCACCCAGGGCCCAATCCAACCAGGTCTTGAACATCTCCAGGGATGGAGCATCCACAGCCTCTCTGGGCAGCCTGTTCCAGCACCTCACCACTCTCTCTGTAAAGAACTTCTCCCTGACATCCAATCCAAACCTTCCCCCCTTGAGCTTAAAACCATTCCCTCTTGTCCAATCACTGTCTACCCTTGTATAAAGTTGATTCCCCTCCTGTTTGTAATCCCCTTTTAAATACTGGAAGGCTGCAATGAGGTCTCCTTCCAGCCTTCTCTTCTCCAGGCTGAACAATTCCCCCTCCCTCAGCCTGTCTTCACAGGGGAGGTGCTCCAGCCCTCTGATCATCTTTGCCACCTTCCTCTGGACCCTTTCCTACAGCTCCACATCTTTCCTGTACTGGGGGCCCCATACCTGGATGCAGTACTCCAGGTGGGGTCTCACGAGGGCAGAGTAGAGAAGGACAATTAGCTCCCTGTCCCTGCTGGCCATCCCTCTTCTGATGGAGACCAGGATACCATTGGCCTTCCAAGCTACAAGAGCACAATTTTGGCTCATATTCAGTTTTTCATCCACCAGGACCCCCAGGTCCTTCTCTGCAGGACTACTCTCAAGGAGTTCTTCTTGCAGTCTGTATATGTATCTAGGATTACTCTGACCCAAGTGAAAAAACTTGTACTTTGCTATGTTGAACCTCATCAGATTCACATTTCCTGTGTTCATGACCATCAAAAATTTCGAAGACCTGTCAATACAATAGAGATGATCAATCTGAAATTAGATTTCTCAGTACGTAAGCATAACTTATTAGTAATGTCAAAAACTGACTCCAAGGAATTTCTAAGTTTTTCCTTCTCACATCTGACTTTCGTTTGCTGGTGTTCTGTGTTATTAGGATCTTTTACTACAAAGGATTAGATATACTCCAAATCTTGCTTGTTAAATATGCATTTTATAATGCTATATTTCAATTTGTTGCCAAATCATAGAATCATTCAGGTTGGAAAAGACTTCTCGGATCATCCAGTCCAACTATCCACCTACCACTAATATTGCGCTCTAAAACATATCCCTAAGTACCACATCTACACATTTCTTGAACACTTCTAGGGATGTTGATTCTACCATCTCCCTGGGCAACCTGTTCCAGTGCATCATCACTCTTTTGGAGAATAAGTTTTTCCTAATATCCAACCTGAACCTTCCCTGGATCAACTTGAGGCTGTTTCCTCTAGTCCTATTACCAATTATATGACAGTAACACCCACCTCACTACAACCTCCTTTCAGGCAGTTGTAGAGAACTATAAGTTCTCCCCTGACTCTTCTCTGCTCCAGACTAAACAATTGCAGTTCCCTCAGCCATTTCTCTTAAGACATGTGTTCTAGACCATTTACCAGCTGGGCACCCCTCTAAACTTGCTCCAGGGCCTCAGTGTCTTAACTGTAGTGAGGGGCCCAAAACTGAATACAGTACTTAATGTGCGGCCTCACCAGTGCTGAGTACAGGGGGATGATCATTTCCTTGCTCCTACTGGCAGCCCTACTTTGGGTACAAACAAGGATGCCATTGGCCTTCTTGGCTACCTGGACACACTGCTGGCTCATGTTCAGCCAAGCGTCTACCAACACCCCCAGGTCATTTTTCTCTCCACAGTCTTTCACACACTGTCCTAAGCCTGTAGCGTTGCCCGGGTTTGTTGTGGCCAAAGTGCAGGACCTGGCCCTTGGTCTTGTTGAACTTCACCCCACTGGCCTCAGCCCAGTGATCCAGCCTGTCCAGATCCCTCTGTAGGGCTTTCCTAACCCCAGGAAGATCAACACTTCCTGCCAGCTTTGTGTAATCTTCAAACTTACTGAGATCCCTCTGGATGGCATTCCTCCCTTCTGTTGTGTCAAGTGCTTCACATAGATTGGTGTCATCAGCAAACTTGCTGAGGGTACACTCGATCCCATTATGTTATTGATAAGGATTTTGAAGAGCATTGGTCCCTGGATGGACCCCTGGAGAATGCCACTTGTGACTGGCCTCCACCTGGACACAGAGCTGTTGACAGAAACCCTCTGGCTGTGACCATCCAACCAATTCTTTATCCACCTAACAGTCCAGTCTTCAAATCCATATCTCTCCAATTTACAGATAAGGATGTGGTGAGGGACAATGTCAAAGGCCTTGTACAAGTCCAGGTAGATGACATCAGTTACCCTGCCTTTATCCATCAATGTTGTCACTCCACCACAGAAGGCCATCACACTGGTAAAGCACGATCTACTCTTGGTGAAGCCATACTGGCTGTCTTGAATCACCTCCTCATCTCACACGTGCCTTAACATCTCTTCCAAGAGGATTCGCTCCATGATCTTCCCAGGCACAGATTTGAGGCTTTTTTTTTTTTTTCTAATATATGTATTCTTATAGTTTGTTGTTGAAATTATTTTACACCATCATTCTGAAACTTGTTCTTTGGAGGAAAAAAGCCTTCACATGGAATACTTTCCTTGCAACATAATTGTAGTTAAAAAAAGAATTTAATTTTTTTTTGTTACACTAAGAACAAGCACCACACTCAAGTCATGAGTGAGATATGGAAACTGGAGCAAGCTACTCATTAAGCAAAGGTATTAGATAACACCTACACTCAAGGGCATTTTGATTTTCACCCCAGGGTTTCAGAAAATACAGACCACTGAAGGCTGACCAAGACTATGGAAGGATGGATAGAAAGTTACTGAAACCCATTTTTTATCCAACTCTGGATGCAGAAGAAATCATCTGGCTTGGCTAAACCGCTAGTTCTCGCTACATCCAGGACCCAACTTCAGGAGATTTGGCTGATTTGAGATTAACAAAGTTATGCTGTTATCCACTGGGAAATTCCTCCCTTAAAACAATTAACCTGATTTCCCAGTCTTTCTCACCAGCACAACACAAAGCTGGTCTTTATGTTATTCAGCCAATTACACCTGAAGATCCACATCAGAAAAGGAGCCAAACTGAGTAATGACAAACTGACAGAAGTAAGAAACAAGTGAGCGAGCAGAGATGGCTTTGTAGCAGGAAAACATACAGCAGAGTAGAAGGAACTTTCTGTGCAATAAACCCCCACAGATTTCCATCAAGTCAGATCTAAAGCACCACTTTCATCATTAGCAGTTCTTGTCTTCAGCCAAATGAGCCATACTGTCAGCACTTCAGCACTCCACTTATGACAGAAAGGTTTCCCAGTTCCACTGAGATGTAGGTGCACACATTTCTTTCTCAGCATTAAGCATGACACCTCACTTTTTAAGGCTCTATACAAACACAGGCATGGTGAGGTGCCAGTCTTGACTTCTGCTTAGATTTCAGATTTGGGCTTTAATGAGAAGATAAGAACTCACACCATTCTGCAATATGGTTCATCCATTGTGTTTGAGGATTTATTGTCGTTTCTTACTGTGTCAGAATTTGATTTACTCACGTGCATGAAAATCTACAGATTCTAGTACAATACTCAGTTACATAAGAAAAGGAAGAAAGTCATATAACTACACAACCATGTATATAGGTGATGAGATTTTAGGTGAAAATGAAAAATGAGTGAAAATCTACTGGTATGTTAAAGACACAGATTTTTTTCTCCTTCAGAAAAACAAACATAAGCAATTTCCACAATCATCAGTAAAACTTTATTGGCTCCTGAAGGAAGAACTTGAGAGCATTTCTTTGATGTTTCATTAAACTAGGCATTAAATTTCTTAGAGTTAATTGAAATGGAAATCCTCATAAGCAGCCTTTTCCATCCATCATGAGCCCATTTCAGTCTTGATTGTGTCATAAAAGTAGGATTCAGAAGAGTAATCAAAATATTTTCAGTGAACTGGAATATTCACAATTCAACTTTTTTAATATGAAAAAACTTCTTAAATTTCATATGTGGTTAGTCAAGACTTTTAATGATTTTACTAAACACAGTGAGAAATTTGGACCTTGAGACAAGCCTTGTCAATGTCTTTCAGCTATTTCTATTTAGACAGATTATGTCAACCTGTTGGTTTTATCATTTGAAGATATATTTTAGACACTCCAGGCTATTAACTGGATCTGACCAGTTTCCATTGACTTGTGTCAGACATTTCTTCTCTCATCTGCAAGAACACATGAAGGACAAAGAAATCTGTTTTCCTAGAATTTCTAAGGAATGACACAATTAGGAAAACATGAATAGGAGCTATGCCTCTATGAGCAGAATACATTTCAGTCATGACCTCTGAAAGCTGTAGATGACCGAAATCTTTGGAGAAATGTATTTCTTGTTATTAATAATAAAGTGTTATTTAAATTCCATGGATAGATAAGTACAAGAGAACAAAACGCTGGGGACAGATTCTGGGCTGACATGAATTGGTACACTTCCACTGTCCTTAGTGAGATCAGGCCAGTTTATACCAGTTGAATATCTGCTCAGTGTTACATCAGTATTGACTGACAATGTTACTTTTACAAGTTTAATAAGAGGTGGTCATGCTGCTTCAGAGTTGAATTTTTCTTCTTGTGTTCTAGCATGTTTACACCAATTTTAGGAAAGAATACTTTTTTATTCTAATTTTCAGGTTTGTTCAATTCTGGAGCATTTGTTGCTATAGTTACATGTATTTTTAGTATAGTGTTGAAGCTGAGGGGCATAATTTAATTACATGATCACATACTAGGTCAGTATCTTTTTCCCTTAGGGTAATGGTATTTTGATAACTAATTTATGCTAGCAACTGTGAAACTGCATATATGTTAAAGATTCACTGTTTTGTAAGTGAATTTCTTAATCACTGAAAGAAAGAAATCTCTTAAATTATAAATCATTAATTTGGTTTATTTCTTTGTATCCATATGATCTCTTTCCAATTGTGTTACAGATCACTATGGGAGGATTGTCTTTGGGTGGTAGAATATTGCACAAGAAATTTCTCATATCGCTACAGTAGAAGAGAAAAACAAATGGCTGTATTCTGTAAGTGGCCAGACATAGAAACAATAGGTAATATCACTTTAAATGTTGATAGAATTTTATCCATATATTTAAAAGCTGGGGGAGTGAGGGAATGCAGAAGAGGCTAGAGAGGGATTTTAGGTAGATTTTCGGACTTAATTTTCTAAGTGATCCAGGGGTAAGAATGATATTTTCAGTGCTCACTGGAGTATGAACCACACTGGGGGGACTGTGAAATACTAAACTTATGCTAGACTTTGAGGTTACCAAATGCAGTTCTAATATTTTATAAATTTTGTGAAAAAATATTATTTCTTGTCCATGGCTTTTAATATTTGAAATAGTTTGGAGAATACGATGTATAAGCTATTTTTGAAAACGTTAACAACAGAGTTAGGATTCAGAGTATGTATCTTATATATGGATAAAGACATTTTGCCAAATAAAAGATTTAATCAAAAGCAATTGTGTTGTACAGTCAAAGATATCATATAACCTTTACTCAAGATATTCTGTATATCCATAAATAAAAAAGTTGAGGAATTTAAATGTGATACACTTAACATTCTAAAGCATTTCCTCTTTCAAAACCTTTTTTCAAACTACATAATGACTGGGCAATTTCTCCAGTGTTTCTATAATCTCAGAAGAATGAACAGGATAAATACAAAGAACAAAAAGGGGGCACACAGCTCTCCAGAGAGCAATTAGTGATCATTTGCATATTCTCTATAATACAAATGTGAAATAAAAGCCACGTATTTCAACTGATGGTTGAATTCTGCTCTATCGCTTCCCAGACAAAATAACAGGAAAATACAGACTCTCAGAAGACAGTGTCAATCACCATGAGCAGTTCCAAATTTAAGGATATTTATTCTTAAATCCTGTGCATACCTTGTGCATAGAATGCATAGAATATACATACATATATCTGCATTTCAGGCATATACATATATATATACTTCATTTTATTAATGACAACAGACAAATTTTCACACATATGTTTTCATGCTTTCAAATTTATTGTTCTGGGTCCATATCTGTTGATGAAATTTATAACTTTCGATTCAGATAAAAAAATCCAAAATGATAAATAGTTAATTCTAAGAATAAACCCTCTCTTTTTTTCCAGGTAGGTGACCTTATAAGTGTCTTCTGGGGACACTTTCAAAATTCGCCTGAATCAAGGACTAAGAATCCCTTCCCCTTTCCCTTTTCAGAATTTTCATATAATCTTCCTCAATCTAATTCGCCCCCCCATCCCACTAGAACTATCTTCACAATAATCTCTGTGATTTGACAGTGGTCTTGTTTATGGATACATTCTTCTAATTCTCCTGTCAGTTTGCTTTTTATTCCTGTCTCTACATTCCTCATCCCCTCCCACACCATACCATACCATCCCCTCCTTCTGGACCCAATCTTCACCATCCTGGCTCCACTGGCTACGGGGTGACTGTGGGGTTGCACCTGTTGGTCACAGCTAGGACTGGGGGCACCCACGGCACCCAGTTAGTCCACCTTGACAAACAGCTTGGATCATTCTGCTGCTTAACAGTGAAATTACTGAGACTTAAAAAAGAAGATTTGGTATGTTCAGTGCCAAGTGTAAGAAGCCATCAGTATTAGCTAGGGAGTAAGAACATTTTTAGAAGGTGAGCAAAGTAGTCGTATATTTCAGGCAAATTTGTAAAATTGCGTATTCTGGTATTTGCATACTTCATATTCAGAGAAAATACATCTGATGTTATATTGGCTCAAACTAAATCATGCTATGCGGGCAACACTTTATGCATTTTTGCTTGAAATTGAGCTCCAGTGTAAACTCAGTATTAAAATTGTGTCTGTCATATGAAATGACAGTGAATATGTAGTTTTCATAAGAAGATGAATTATTTTTACCAGTTCCTGAGAATTTTCAAGTGATATCATCTGGTGTGCCATCTACATCAGGTATTTGAGAAATCTTTAAAAGAATTTAAATAGAAAGATACACCTTAAATCTGATTTACTTCCAATTTACTGCAAAAGATACTGACCCCTAGGATTCTGTGACTTCATTTTTACTGACATAAGATTTTTATGCAAGTGAAGTTTATGGTATAAAGCTCTACATCAGGAAGCACAATTTCTAGATTAGTCTACTTAGATAAAAGAAAAGTAATTTTAAAAACTGAAACTGTCAGAGTACATTTAGAAGAAACTTCCAGTTTCACTGTGGGTTCACTGACAATTATATAACCAGTACCTTGACCACAGATGCTTGGTGTTTATATTTCCTGAACAAGATCCAATTAAAAGCTTACCATCTGTCATAAATCTTCATCTCTATGCAGCTTTCAATGCAAGTGATGTACATTAGCATTCAAACCTCAGCCTGTCTTTCATTCACTGTTGTCAAGAAATCAAGACATTCTTTTACTAGGAATTTTTCAAAAAGTCTACAGTTAGTTTGTTTTATGGGGCTTTATCTGGCTATAGCTAGAGGCTAAAAGGTTCTTAAAGAAACTTGGAATTAAGCTTGGTATATCCAAACAGCATTGGTGATCCCACTGGAGATCTGGCAGATCTGGGGGCCAATTGGATTGTCCTAGGAAAACACTGACTTGATTTCTGAAAATTTCAGGAAATTATTGTAAATGAAAATTATCTGGATTTGGAAGTGTGAAAGATATTTTATAAATATTTTTTATAGACAAGGAGTTCTTGGTGCTGCAGAAAAAAATAGCATTTATTTTATGTAAAATAAATACTAGAACATACATGCTTTTTCTAAAAAACATTTTTTTTGTTTGTTTGTTTGCCTGTTTATTTGTTTTTAATCAGGATATGAGCTTATATTTGCTCTCTGGGGCAAGAACTCTATTCTTTTAGTTAGATCAAAGACACTGAAGATTCTACTGGCACTTAGGTCATCCTATGGTGTCCATCAGACTGGCTGATATTCAGAGGATCTTCAGCAGTTTCTGCAAGGCCAAGTGGCACTAGAAGAGCAGCAAAAAAATGTAAAAATTTCTTTCTCTTTGAGTTAAGGACTAGAATGGCATAATGGATCTTTAACCTCTGACTTTGATGAAGAATTCCCAAACCACAAAATAACAGACAATTGCCTTCTGGCTCTCTTTAATAAACTAGCCTTCTCCACTGGAGAAGTACTGTTACCACATGACTGAAAATTCTTGTCCTAAAATTGTTTTATCAAAATTTTAGCTTTATATTCTTCCTCCTCAATATTCCATTTACTTTCTTTAGTTGGCCATTTTTATTCAACAGTGGTTAATTACAGGCATAAAATATGATCCTATATATATGTATAAATTGATGACACAGTTAGGTCACTCCAAAAATAATGCTTCTTATTTATTTCCACAGAAACTACAATAGATAGGAAGGGCACAATAACACTACTTGGTAGAGAAAAATCTCACGTAAAAAAAACACTATTTTTCAACATAGTCACCACCATGTACTATGCATTTTTGCCAGCAGTGAACAAAAGCCTGCATGCTGCACTTGTGAAAATATTCATGGCTGTCCAGAAAATGGTTCGTCTCTCATGTTACTGTTGCCACTGCTGAAATGCACCACCCACCGCCTCACTGTGCTCACATCTAGTGTTTGCTTTCCATAAATGTTCAGCAAGCATCATTGAATGTCAATGAGTGCAACTTTTTCCACATGGAGTAGTTCAGTGACACACCTCTTCTTTGTATGTACTTCCATGTCAAATGCCATTTTGTCAGACTGCTCCTCTGCTGCCATCTGTCACACAGCAATAAAATGCAGTGGAATATTGGTGGAAATACTGAGCCTCAACTGCCATACTACCACCATCTGCCATTGATGTCATAGGCTTCAGCATAGTCTTCTCTGATTTCAAATTAGAAAATTAATTCAGTCTTGTTGAAGAACAATGATAAGTTATACATTTTTTCTGCAGTGCCCAGGTCATTCTTTTTTCCTATGTTTTTTTTTTCTGGCATTCTTATTTATTGATTGATTAATTTTTCATTAATCTTTCTGTTTTCCTGGTGAATGAACTTCCCACTGCTGGCAGAGACACTAACTGCTAGTTATGAAAAATCACTTTTCAATCTTAGCACATTCAGCCATTAAACACAAGAAGTGCAGTATAAAATATTATCCCTATAAAATAAAAATATATTGACCTTCATTGGCTGTGTTTCAAAACCAGTAAAATAAATCCCAGACTGCCAGAAGTTAAGATCTCTTTAGGAACAATAGAAGTAGAAAGATAACTTTTTATCTATGAAATCTACAGATTTCATATAACCAAATGTTATAACAATATGATATAATTCTGTGTCAGTGAAGGAGGTGGCACATGCAGATGGATGTCCGTATGGGCCAGACAGAGAGATTCACTGTAGGCCAAAAAGTCACTAAAGTTTATGTTTTGGAAAAGCACTTTCCCAGCATCCTTTCATTTTGACTCAGACTGTCCAGGTGGAAATGATATCTTTTGTTTCATCTTTTAGAAGACCTAAGGATACATCTATTCACCAAACACACTTGCTGTGCTTACATCTTCATCAGATGTTCAAAGTTGAAGAGCAATGATGAATAGCAAGGTGGTAAGACTGTGCTTAGTCCAGTTTAATTCTCTGAGACTATTGTGATGATGTTACATGTATCTCAATGTATAATAGAGTAGCATCTGCAGTACAGATAAAGCTGAGTTTGAGGATTCAGTCTATGTGCCCATTTGGCAGTGCTCACAGATGGTGATATGGGGATAGGCTGAAATTTATCTCTACAAAGCTGACATCTTTACTATCTAGTGACTTTTCTCAAGGAAAAATAAGGGATTTTTTTTATTATTATTCATCTTCTAGTTGTGTCTTAAAGTGCCACATGAAAATTATTTAACACTTCCTTGTGTTTGATGTTTGTAACTGTGTAAAATTCCTTAAAATAGAAGAAGTTGAATAACTGATTAAAAGATATTGCACAAGTCTGTGATACTTTAAGGTCTCAGGATAAATAAAATATAAATTTATCCATAATATTTGAGACACAGGTGTCATGGTGTTAAAGGCCAAATTAATACAATAAATATTTCTTAGTATCAGAGTTTTAAACAGAAGAAATATATGTATTAAAAAAAAATAGAAGTAAAACTGAAAATGTGTGCTTCTGAAATATTTTTAAAATTGACTCATTGTTTTCTTTCTTATGTATTTATTTCCTGAAACTATATAATTTTCATCTGTCCTATACACTATATTTTCAGCTATGGTTTTAACTGAGCTAGTTTTCTCCATCTGGCATTATTGTCCTTTTTTTTGAAAGCTACTGTTACATTCATTTTTGTTCATTCATGGAATTTCCTTTTTTTTTTTTTTTTACATCTTTTTTTTTTTTTTTTTTTGATGTACATTCTTTCTTTCTCTCTGCAAAAGGCTATCTGGGAGGGGGAAAAAATGTCAAGACTAAAATCAAACAAGACCAAAGAAAACTTTTGGGCTGTGGCTTTCTACAGACTTTTTGGTCCTCATCTGTAGTATGAATAAGTAGTGAAAATGTGTTTATATTGCAATAGTTGTTTCTTGAATAGAGTAATTCCAGGACCTGTATTTGCCACACATCTTGAGAAACCTTAAAAAACTGCAAACAGCATGCTAACTCATCTATACTGTCCTCCATTATCAGTCACTTAACTTCCAATCTTTCTATAGGATTGCACAAATGTTCACTTATCAGGTGTAAAAATGCCAGGAAAGAAAACTGAGGTAGAAATTTAGTTTAAATAAATAAATAAATAAATAAAAGGTAATGAAATAGATGAAGCACAAAAGACAAGGCAGAGATTGTGATTGCATAAATGCAGTCAAACTGACTACTGTTCACTTGAAAAGGAATAGATGGAAATGAAAAGACTTTTATAAAAATGGTTCATATATATGGACTGTGTCATTAGGGACATATCTATCAGTTTATAAAAATCAGAGTAAACAAAAATAGTAGCTAGTGAGGAGGTTGTATCTTGAATGCAGCCTTCAGCAAGTAAAGTGATGTACGCTATCTTTTGGGATAGGAAAGAGGTGATCCTTCCAGACTTCCTGAACTCAGAGAAACCATCAACTCTGACCACTAAATCACAGTGCTGATTAAATTGAAGGTTTGAACTTCTGGAGTTCCAGACAACCTTTTCCTTGCCACATGATAGTGCCAGCCCCAGACCAGTTTGAAGACTATGGAACACATTGCTAGTCTTGGCTAGACTGGCCTACCACACCCATTGTATTGTCTGGATTTGGTGTATTTGAACTTTCAGACTGATGAAAGACAGACTGTGTGGGCAACATTTTCCAAGCAATGATGTCATCATAGCAGCTATGAAACAGTGGGTCACTTCTGTTGGTGGAGATTTTTATAAGCACAGCATGCAAGTTTCTTGTTCATTGCTGATGAAATTGCATAATTCACGGTGGCATCTGTGTTGAAAAATAGTGTTTTGTAGCTGAGAATTTTCTCAGTCAAAGTGTTATTGTGCTCTTTGTTGTGGTTTACGTAGAAATAAATGGGACACATTACTTTTGGAGCACCCTTCGTATAATTATGCTTAGATTCTTAGAAATGCTTAAGCTGAATTTTGTGACACTTGGTGATTAATACCTTTGAAACTCAGTTCACATTCATCACCGGTGAGATTGAAAAGAAAACTGCAGGAACCACAAGACATTGTCATGTCCTTAGAATACCTTCAATCAATGAGAGGTTCCCTTATCTACAAAAGATGTTGGGTGGAATCTATGGGAATGCAAGGGGATTAATTGTGAAGAATCACAGCTTTTATTTATTTTTTTTCTCTGGATATACATGCAATACATATATGAAGCAGAAATTAAACATTCATATCTGAACCCAGTAATTTTGGGCTCTTTGTATCAAGGCTGGGAGTACTTGTGGATGCAATCACAAATGCAATGGCAACAGCTCCCTTTTTGTATGCTTTGACTTCTTCACGCCACAGTGAAACTAGCATAGGTGTTTCCAGTCGTATATAAACATGGTTCTTTAATACTCATTATTTGCTGCTATTTGCTATCTCTCATACTTACAGAAAAAGGAGTGCAAAACAGATATTCTTTTACAATAATTCAGTTTTTTTTCCAAGATCACCGTAGTTCAACACTGTAAACTATATATAAAATTCAATCAAAAGAACATTCAATAAAAGTATTAGAAGTAATAAAGTAATGAAAGCCACTAATAAATTACATCAAATACTTAACATCTTTTTAAGTATGTTGGAATTTTTAGTCATGATTAGACACAAGAATGAAATTTACGATGAGGCTACACCAAGTTAAAAAGTTTTTATTCCAGCTAGGGGTACTTTCTTGTATCCTAAATCCAAAATGTCACTATAAATTAGTTACTGTTGCAACATAAAAAAGAAGATTTTATCACCAGGTGAACCATTAAATATGCATCTTCCAACTTTAAAAAGGACATTTCAAAATGAAAAATTGTTGGCTCCAACTTTTTCAATTTCTATGTTGTATTAGGTGCCAGAAATGACTTGGAAAATGATAGCCTCTAGGTAAAGCAGAATGTGTACAAACTGCTTCATTTTACATCTCAATAGTCTAAGTTGAGACACATTAATCAAGTGGAGGCAGTTATCATGCAGCCAAATAGACACATTCTAGTTGGCCTTGCAGATTTTTGTTAATAATGGACTTAAGATTTCCTGAAATGATGTTAATCCTCATTAAGAATGATGCAGGTCACGCTGTATAGCTTTGCAAGTCTGCATCACAAGTTGCAAAGTTAGGGGAAAAAGGAAGGCAGCATTTCAAATTAGACTCCTCTAGGTTTTACTACAAGCAGAAGACTTTACATTGGTATTCTTTGTCTTATTATTCCTGGAACCAGCACAGTTTTCTAGTTTATTCCTACTGCATCTCAGAAACAAACACCTGTAGCAAAGTAAGAATTACACAGTTTTTCCAACTGTCAGAATAAATGAATGGCATACAATTAATATTTCAGGAGGCATTCAGTGGCTTATCTGTGTATATTTCTATACTGTTTCCCATAACTGATGAGTTGAACAATTTCCCCTTCTCAGTATTGTTTTCACGCCAAGTACCTCATTTACGTAACAGGGCTTCCTCCATTTTTGAGAACTATTTTGAATTTCTTTTTTCAGTATTACACTTATGCATATATTCATCTCCCATAAGCTGCCATTCACCAAACACATTATTTTGATGATTTAATTTTTTTCTGATTCTTTCTGTGTACTTTGTCTCCTTATTTTTTTTTTCCCTTCTATATATTTCTGTTTCTGTTCTGACTTCACTTGGCTTCATAATTGTTTCTAGAATTCATCTCTCCTCTTTCTTAATTTTATTTTTAAAAACCATTTTATTGATGTGACTTCTGCTTCTTTCTCTTTCTTTATTTCTCTTTATCTCCTCTTTTAGTGTTTTTTTTTAGCTGAACTGCAGTGTCCTGTTATTCTAGTAGCAGAGATCCTATTCTAAAATGCTGAGCCCATTAGCATTATTATTCAATTTCTTCAAAAAGATACTGGACAAGGAAAATTATTAGAATAATCTAAGATAGTCTCTACAGTTTGTATATCTTTACTACTCTTTCTGTCAGGAAAATCAGAGTCATTCTGACAGCAGGTCCCTTTTGGAGCTGACAGGGGCTGGCTTTGATCTGACATAGAGCAGTGTTGGGCTCTGCTCACAGAGGCCACCACTGCAGCCCCTTGCTACCAAAACCTTGCAACGTATATCCAGTACAATACTTCTACTTGATTAGTAGAAGTTTATTTTTAATTTAATTAACTTGACTGATGTGGCATCTTACGTTTTTATTTAGGTGTTCATCTGCTGGATTGATTTATGAAGATGTTTCTCTGAAGAAAGAGTGAGTAACATAGTTCTGAGCCATAGTAATATCTTGTGAGAATCCAATACATTGACAAATATACCTAAACAGCTTGTGAATTTTCTGCTAAATAGCACTGGAAACAAAGTAGAAGAGTGTAGAAAATAATGCTTTTCTGAACCAGCCCATTTCCACAAGAATTTTGATTCACCACTTTGCAGAATCTAACACTCTCTATATCCATGAATTTTTAATTTCTCACTGAACAGTATTTTGCTAAGGTATATAAAGAGCATCATCCTTTCTTCAGGCATGATGATAGCTCATAGTTTTACAGATTAGAAAATTTATCAGGGAATAAGAGTTGTTCATTTGAGGCTCCTTAGTCTGTGGAAGGTACTGAGCACTGTGATTTTTAGCTACTACATATAAGTTGGACAAAGTGATCTCTACAGTTTAAGGACCCCATCTTTTGGTCATTTTTTGTGTTTTCTGAAATGGTGCCCTTTCTGAGTCAATAGTTTCTGGGAAGGAAATGGGCTTATATCTACCTAGGTTTTGATTATGCTGAGTGAGCGATCTGAACTAAGATATTACCTGCTTCCATTCTCCACAGATAAGCATTCCTTTAATAATGGAAATTTCCTGGGAGGAAAAAGGATAATTTGTAATTTATTTATTTTTAATGTAAATGTATAGCAACCAGGTTAGAACAGTAAATCCAAATCAATTAGTCCACCAGATTGTACAAAGGCATATATCTACAGGCTGTACAGCTTCTGGTATATAAAGAATCAACAGGGAGTCTAGCATGTTCAGAGCTATTGAACTCACTGCAGAGACACCTGCAGCAGACACAGTGCTTTCATTTGC
This sequence comes from Aquila spilogaster, assembly GCA_024606505.1. Lineage (NCBI taxonomy): Eukaryota > Metazoa > Chordata > Aves > Accipitriformes > Accipitridae > Aquila > Aquila spilogaster. The sequence continues at coordinate 17,867 of JANHGO010000831.1, forward strand.
ATTTCTGTGTCTAGGGTTATTTGATCAAAAATCTGAGAGTTTTATTAATATTAACATTAATTTAAATATAAAAATTAAAATAAATATTAAATTTAATATTTTTATTAAGTTGAAAATAAAACAAGAGCTTCAGTAAATTTAGTCAGCAGAAGAAATTGGGAATGAGTTATTCATCTTTGAAATGAGGAGCTTCCTATTACCTGTATGTCCTGTCACATTCTGCCCATGAAGAGAGGGAGGAGTGATGTGATTCACCAGTCACCATGGTTAGATTAAGGTAAATCGATACTCAATATCCAAACATAATCACCAGTTTTAATGAGAATCTCTGTACTACAGTTATCTTAAAAGAATATTATTTTATGCCTGCTACTTACCATGCATATTCATCAAATACAAGAGTTTGCAGTATACAAGTTTGCAGTGAAAACTTCTGCAACAAAACAGGGCAGTTTTGAACAGAGCAAGGCTGTCCTATCTACACAGGGCTCCTTCTTCCAAACCAAGTCTTCAGCCTTCTGTTTGTTGTCATTGCGATGGTTTTATCTTGCAAGGGTTTGAAACAGTTCCAGGCATACCACAGATGTCTGCTACAGCTCCTTACAAGTGCATGAGTTTCTTACTGAGCTCAGATTTCAAAATTTTTGCAGGACCAACAGAATTTACACCTTGATCTCCATTAATGGGTACTACTTAAAGAACATGTTTTAAATCCCTTCTCTTTACCACTTATCTTACAGGAAGGAAGTTTATCTCACTTAAGGAAGTTTCATGTCACTAAACTTGCTTCAGCCACCAACTGTTACCCTAAATGAGTAGAGCCCAAGAGGCTCACCCTGACTGACCGTTGCTGTCTGCTAGAGTACAGTCTTTGTTCCCTCATGCTGAGGCCCATCAGTGTTTTTGCTCATCTGAGCAACAAGAGAGTCCTGCCAGACTTCTTGAGCAGAGGGAAGGGAGAGGAAGCTAATCATCTAGCACTTCAATTAATTCACTCAAAAATTCAATGTGAAGTACATAAGATGTTGACAATACTTGTATTAGCCAAGCCCCTAGTGGAGAACCAGCTTAAACTGTTAGCATTTCTTTTTTCCCCTTGATCACTGAATCTTGCCAAACAGCATTGGGTTCATCAGTTTTATTTGTATAAGCATGAATAGGATCATTTATATATATATATTTATAACTGTCTATCTGTAATGGCAAATCTTGATGGAGAACATTATCCTTAATAAAAAATATGGTTCTTAGACTGCAGCTGTATATCTTTTAGATCACACATAAGAAATAGGGATGAAAAAATGAGAACATGGGTGAAGAATGTCATTTTCCTCAAAGGAACAGAACTGCTTATATTTTTATTCTACTGCACAATGACCTATAGAGAAGGAAAAACAAAAAGAAAGAAAAAAAAAAAGAAAAAAAGGAAGAATTTCCACTGTTGTAGTTGTCAGTTTTACATATTAAATATAAAAGAGGGTCTAAGCCTGAAGCAGCTACTTCCTATGCAGTTCCTAAATATTTGTCAGCTGCTTTTATATCTTTGCCCAGTTTATCCACTTCTGATCCCAGAGCCTAAATACTGTCTTTCATTCTTGCAACTGCTGCCTCCAGGAAGGTTTCTGTAACTTAAAAATAATCTCTGTATAGTGAGTTACTAAACGTATATTACTACTCCGAATCACAATACAATATATTCATTTAAGAACAAATGTTCCATGTGCTAATGGTTTAATACTTACAGCAGATAAACATCACTTTTGGACTTGGTGATTTTGCATTTGATACTGGTTGTTTTCACTTGAAATCTACTAAGGCACTGTGGGAATGCAACAATGCAACAAATTTATGTACTTACCAGCACCAGTGCCTGAGGGCACAGCTGTTTCCAGTTGTCAGGTGTCAGAAGACGTTTTTCAGCACCATCTCACATAGTTACTTTCTGGTTTCAGGTCCAGCAATGTTTCACATTAACATCCACAGTGCATCATTTGTATTATTGTTTAGGGTTCTTCCCCAACCCCACCCCCCACCCACAAACAAGTTCAACGAGTAAGCATCCAGCTGAGAAAGTAGAAAAGATTAACTGTCCAAAATTATACTTAAAAAAAAAAAGGATATGTTTTTCCACAGAGAAAGCTTCTTTAGAGAGAAGTAATAAAAGTGACTTCTAATAAGAAAGTACCACATTATGCATCCTGTGAAGTTTACCTCAAGGATTAGGCTCATATCATGAATTCCCTTTAGTAAAGATTAAAACTTTTCTGCAGCCACCTTCTACATTTCAGAAACAGTGACTAACTGTATTTAGAGTACATTTTACAGTATTGCATATAAAGTATTACCTTAGTCATTGCATTTTATAATGTGATGCCACAGGGCATATTATGTCAGAGAAAAGCAAGCACAGGAGTCGGAAGTGATAAGGCAGTCTGAGCAGTGACTCCCCTAACAAGGGACATTGTTCCAAAGTACCCTGCAAGAAGATCGGTGGATTGCCATCCATGATCATAATGACAAGGTCTGAAGGTCTGAGATTGGGCCAGGAAGTCCAGTCAGCGAGGCCAGGTCAGGGACAGAAGCTGCAATGTCAGGCAGAGGCACATGCAATGAGATGGGACAAGGGCCTGACCTTAAACATAGATCCCAAACAAAGAACACAAAAAACCCCAATAACAGGACCCACAACTGCTCACAGCTTGCAGCTCTCTGATCCCAGTTTACATAGCTGAGTAAAATCAGAGCTGACCTTGAGGATAGGCAAGGCCAAGGAAAGCGGGAAGATGTTACGAAGCCTCCTGGTCCACTCAAGGCCCCGACGTGACCTCCTGCTTGCACAATCTGTTTAGTGTTGCACATTTCTGTTTTGGAAGCATATGTAGGTGGAGAGTATCAGGAAATGTGTCAGCAGAAGAAGCTTACCAGAGCTTTAAAAAAAAAAAAAGAGTTGAAAGTCTGTGACATAGCAAAAAAGAACATCAGATGTGTTAGATGAATGGGTACAAGGAGAAAGGAAAGGGAAATTAATGTCTTTAAGTTCTGAACTTTGTGAAAATTATAAAGAAATGAACAAAAATATTTTAGAGACTCAGATGCTCAAAAGCTTTTTTTCTGTGGTATTCTTTCTAGCAGAGTTGATTTCTAAAAAATGCACTCGCTAAAAGCAAGGAAAACATCTCTGTTTCCACACACATTTGTCTTTATCTCTGTCATAACTGTGTCTCTCAAAAGACCCAAATATTCCTCCTCAGGGCATCCCAATGAAAACTACTTTTCTAAACATTAGAGACAAACAAGATAACAACAACCACAGAGTATTCAAAAGCACGGGAAGACTTATCTGCTCAGTGGTGGAAAAGAAGCAGAGGCAGACGCAGTTTAGTTCCCCAAGTTTCAGCATTGTGAGTACTGCAGAAGGCCCAGTAGTTAGCAGCACTGTCAATTTCCACATATTTTTTTTTGTCAGAAAATACCAACTATTATTGTAACAGTAGAAATAAAATAGCATAGGGGCTTTCTTGAATTTATTAATTCCCAGTATAAGGGTAATTATTAGACAAAGAATCCGTCTAGTCAGGCATATGGAATCGCAGTTAAGTTTGTCACTTTTATATCCAAAAAAAGAAACAAGCCTTCCTTAATCATGCTATTTTCTCGAAGATATCATAGGTGTCTATTGGCAATGCCTATTCCTGTTTACTCATGATAAAAAAAAGTCTAGAATTGAAAAGGTCTTGGTGTCTCCATTTGTTTTTGTTCCTCCATGAAACAAAGGGCAGGAAAAATGTCTGTACAATCATAAAAACAGCGATTAGTTTTAACAGAGACATACATTTAAAACAGTTCCCAAAAATTAGTGACCAGATTGCGTGAGCTAACTTGGCAAGCTGAGTGCTTAGGTTTTGTGAAAAAGATTCTTTTTAATAACTGAAGCAAACAATAAGTTCTTTTGAAAATCTGATCTGTAGTCTGTGTGCACGTTAACAGAGTCATTTTAACTTGGATGCACGAACTTAATCCCATATTTGGATGAAATTCTGAGCCAGTGTTTTTATATTTTCATAGAGTTTAAGGCCAAGAAGGACAATTTATGACCTACAAACTATTTCTTCACTCACAATGCTAAGAAATTCATTCAATAAACTTTATATTGATCTCATAACTTCCATTTGAGCTGTAGCACGTATTTTAGTTATGCTTTACAATGATTCAGCAATACCAGTGATTCAAATATAAAAGGAGGGCAGATAATACTAGAGCATGAATCACAGTGACTTTGGAGCCTGAGACACTGACATGGAGGAGATAGAATTCAAAAGACTGTTTTATACTAAAAAAGGAAGACTGAAAAAAATTAAGGGAATCTGCAACAGCATATTGGGAAGAGTCGTTTGATGTTGGTGTGAAGCTCATTACCATTATGAAGAAAAAGAAGATAGTTCTTTCACAGGTCTGCTACATTTGCAAACAGAATTTGACTGCTCTGCAAATGAAAAAAAGCAATGTAGTTTTTCCTCTTTTTTATGCTATGGGGCCTAATCCTCACCCATACAGTTAATGGCATTTTGCTACTGTATACTCTGACACCTAGGGTAGAACTTAATTAAAAGTCTACGTAAGCTCGTGTTATTCTCTTGGAAGAGTGTAGTCATTCATCTGAAAATATGAAAGCTTGTTCAGCACTCCAGCTTGGAGGAGCTGTCAGAGGGCTACAAAGGTTATTATAACATAAATGCTACCTTCTGTAAAATTTTTAGATTTGCAATGAAACTGTTAGCTAAATCATCTGCAAAAGCCCATTAATGACTACAGGGGTCATGCTACCATCCGGCAGGGGCACATGTCAATGATTTAACAATTATGGCAGGAATAGTAGTTTATACCAGGTGGATAATTTCTGTATTAGAGAAACTGATGGAGTGAGGCACAGATGAATTTTGGGTGTGGGAAATCTCAAGGTTCTTCTAAAGGGAAATGGTCCTGAAAATTTTACACTGAATTTTAATGTGAGATACTGCCACTCACAACATCTGAAGAATTTGTGCTAACTGGTACAATACAAGGATATGATATTCAGGTAACAGTGAAATCCTTCAACAGAAAAATAGTAGGAATATCTTTTCCCAAGTAAAACTAGTAAGTTTTAAAATAAATTCTCACTACTTTCACTACATTCTACTTTTACTTTCGTGATCTGTGTGGATAATGTGTATGATAATTTCAGAAACGATATAAACGTTTGGAGGAATTACCATATATTTTAAAATTTGTCTTTCCAATGGGCAAAATCACTAGATTCAATTGTATAGGAAGGGTACATTGACATAACTGACCATTACGTCTCACTCCACCACAAATTTCAGTTCCAAAGTTGATTTCCACATTTATCCAGTTTCAGTAATCCAGATCTGTAAACTTTCACTGTCACAAAGTAATCAGAGTGGTATACTTTGCATACATTTTTTGAAACTTTGATGACCTTAACCTCTCTCACTTCAGTCTTGAAGTGTTTTTTTTTCTATTTAGACTGAACTCTTGAGTCTATAGACCTTTTTCCTATGTTATATTCAAACACCAAAACATCTTTTTCACCTGTAAAACAAATCTTAAGATAGAAAGATACAAAAAGAAATATCACACTAAAATTAGATTGAAATAACTGGCGATAGCAAGGATATTGTAATTAACATTCAACTGCAAGAACTGTGGAAGGCTGAAATCCAGATGAGCAGGCACTAAAGGAGCCTGAAAGTTCTGAGAGAGAAATCTTCCATTAGAGAAAACAAATTCACCCCCGTTCCTCATGGCACTTCGCAATAGTCTTGCAATGAATAGTGCTGTTCATGTATGATTTAAATATCTCTTTAAATACACATATTAAAAACTCAATCAAATACTTTTCCAATGGTTGTGTTCCACAGTGTGAAGTCCATTTCTTTGAAAGAAAAATAGAAATCTCTCCATAGATATATATATATATATATATATATATATATTCAAAATCACTTGCCTTTAATGTCCTGGTAGAGAAGCTTTATATTGGTCACTTAACTAATTCTTTTAAATTAAAATTAGTCACCCCTGTAGTTTTTTAGTCAATGGAAATAAAACTACATAACTACCAGGTGTTTAAAAATCTATTTTGGATAGTGTATTACTATTACTGGTATATATTCCTTAACTGAGGTGGAGAGAATACATTTTGATGTAAAAATCCACCTAGATATAGAAGATCCAGGTTTTCACCTCTCATGTACCTCAAGTAGGAAATTTAAGATATGTTTGCAGTATCTCAGCTGCAGAAGTAAGCTTTCTCACACAATGAATAATTGTCTGCCTCAAGTGACAAAGATCCAAGTAAAAGGTGCTGCTCTGGTTGAGTCACTGTGCATAGCTAGTATAAATCTCTTTTAAGTCAGTTCACATTCAGAAGGGGACACAATATTAAAACAAATATCCATGCTTGATGCTGATCTTAGATCTACCTTTTCAAAAAGTTGTCCTGGTAGCATGTTCATGCATAAAGTGCTTGTCAGCTCTGCTAGTGCTCTACCACCAAAACAGAGCCATAGTTCAAAGCTTCTGCTTTCCAAGAGAAAACAGAAATCAAATGTAGCAGAGTAAAATCCAAAGATACTGAAATCATATTTAGAGTAGTGTCTAAAAAATACAGTAGTGCTTGCTGATAAGAAAAAAGTAAATGAGTGTATCTATGCATAAAGAGAACCGCTGCTACTACCAGCAATTTAGGATGTTCAAAACTCCAACAAAGCAAACATTAATTTAAAACAAGGTTAAAGCAGTGAAATGTAGCTCGCAAAGTATGTTTGTTTTCATTCAAATTTTCTGTTATTGGGGAAATGATGTATTGGATATAAGAACGTAGCTCTTATGTCAGTGAGATATTAAAAAAGGTCAATTCTGCAGGAACATTTGCCAGAAGACAACAAATAAAACTGAATATTGTTGAACTGCAGAAATGATAAGAACAAGTGTTGTGTATTGGTTAATTTATTTGATTATAGCTGGTAAAGAAGAAATTGATATTGTTTCAATATATAACAAAAGAAATAAAATGTACTACTTAGGTTTTACTTCATGCTTTAGTAATTACTACTGGCTTCTCAATGTCTTTTGGAGCTAGATAACTTTAACATAACTTTATTTGTCTGCAGTTTACCTTAGTTTATTTCTTAGCAAGATTTTTGCTGAGAAACAAGTGTCTCCAAGAAGTAATTCATCCCACTTCTCCAAGGGCATTCAAAGGATCTCTCTACCAGAAACTGAAATTAACTGAAATTAAGAAAGTATATTTCTATGACAAAATATGTTAAGAAATAATCTGCAAGCTTGTTGCAGCTTTAATTGCAGACATTGAGAGATTTCAAAAACTATTTATTGTCAAAATAAAACTACAATTGGGAAGAGTTAAGAATTAAAAGATTGTATTAGCAATGATTTATGTGCAAAAATAATTTTGGTGTAAACAAAGGGGAATATTTGTGCACTACATCTTTTTTTTTTTTTTAATAAAGGATTTACTGATGTGAGTATTTGAAAATTCATTGAAAGAACTTAATTCAGTCACATTTCGGGATTATTACAAAATCTCATTATTTTACACATTCTTGAAAAAATGAAAAGATTATGTAGGCAAATTCATCTCATAAAGAAAATGAAAGCATCCTGAGAATATTATTTTGGTAAAATGATCTTCTCCATTTGGAAGATTAGTCTCAAATTAATGAAGAACTGTAATAACTTTTAGTGACAACGCATTCATGAAGACAACGTATTTAAAGGAAAGAAAAAAACAATTAAAAATAGAATTTACTCTTTATAACATTGCAATTTCTTAATGTTTAAACAACATATATCTTATATATTGCTATGTAAAAGATTTACTGTAAATACACAGATTTGAGAGATTTCATGAATTAATAGTTAGGAAAAAGTAAAGATATAACTTTGAAAATGTTGCTGAAATGTTTCTGAGTTTATAAATGTAACTGAATTATTTTATCTTTCTAGGAATTTTCTTATGTCCCCACTGTTCTGTCAAGTTTATCAATTTTAATCATTGTAGGCACAAAAAGCTGTAAAGAACATGTCAATATTTTTATTACATCTTAAAAGGATTGTGAGAAAGCAACCAATGCCATAGCTCTTCTTAAAACAGTAGAATTAGACAGCTATTCTAGTTCTCAACTTTTATTTGTTACACGTCTAACAGAATAAATTGTCTATTTTAAGCTCAGTTATTTTTAATTAAAACAAAACTAATACCAAACCAAAATGGGGTAGAGTTCTTGGTTTATGCAGGAACAGGTTAGAGGATGAGTTGCTGGAAATGGGCTATGCAGACAAGACCCTGGGTGTCCTGATGTTGGCCATGAGCCAGCAGTGGCACTTGTGGCCAAGAAGACCAATGGTATCCCGGGTTACATTGAAGAGTGTGGACAGCAGGTCGAGGGAGGTGATCCTTCCCCTCTACTCTGCCCTGGCAAGGTCACATCTGGAGTACTGTGTCTGTTCTGGGCTCCCTGGTACAAAAAAGACAGGAAACTGCTGGAGAGAGTCCAGCAAAGGGCCATAGAGATGATGAGGGGCCTGGAACATCTCCCTTATGGGGAAAGACTGAGAGAACTGAGTCTGTTCATCATGAAGAAGACTGAGAGGGTATCGTATTAGTGCTTATAAATATCTAAGGGATAACTGTCAAGTGGATGGGAACAGCCTCTTTTTGGTGGTGTCTAGCAACAGAACAAGGGGCAATGGGCACAAACTAGAACACAGAAAGTTTCATGTGAACATGAGGGAGAAATTCTTTACTTTGAAGGTGACAGAGCACTGGAACAGACTGCTCAGAGAGCACTGAGCACTTTCACTGTGAAATGTCCTCTTGAGATATTCAGAAGTATCTCTGGAGATACTGAAAACCTTCGTGGATGCTTTTCCATGTAATGTACTATAGCGAACCTGCTTTAGCAGGAGGGTTAGATTCAATGACCTTTAGAGGTCTCTTCCAACCCCTATGATTCTGTTATTCTGTGATTCACAGCATTTTGCAATGTGCACATGTTAGAAACACTAAATGATCCCAAACAATCGTCTTTCTGTAATATACTGCACTAATAATTTAGGAATGTGGTGGTTATTCATAATATCTACAGAAAAAAAAAAGGTTGAAATTGTAGGCATAATTTCCTCTCAAAACACTTAGCATATAAAAAGTGTCAAGCAGCAACATCAATCAATTTACAGTGGAGCAAGTGCTCAAGACTGGATTCTCAGCAATGGTATGCTGGAATGTATGATATTATCAGCATCTGAAGTATTTGCAATTAATAAAATTACATATTGATACCTTTCTTGCAGCAGAAAAGAAAACAACAAGACTAAAATCTTTCAACTTCTGCTAATGATCAAAGGATAGCTTCAGGAAGTTTTCTTTCCTTTTAATGAACTGCTTCCACATGTCACAGTATGCAAGAAGAAAAATAACTTCCCCTAGAAATGGGTTTGTTCAGTTGCTTTTTTTTCCCCTTGAATCTTTTAAGAGATGCTTTTCAGTGATCATTACTACTTTTTTTTTTTTCCTTTTTATGATTATCTAGCAAACACTATGTCATCTTTAAAGCACACAGAATAGTAATATAAACACATTTCTGGTTTAGTGAACTTTCTTGCATTGGATTTCCTGTTAAAACATTAAAAAATTAAGACAAGAAAGATTTCAGAACATGTTTCCTTTTAAGTACATCATCAAGGAGAAACAACAGTAAAAATAGTAAGTTTTCATGTTAAAGAACTCAAACTAAAGGAAATTACCTATGACGATTCATTTCTAACAATAATTTCACCTTGTGCCCTTATTAAAATCTACAGTACATTTTTTCATATAAACCTGTGTAACCAGGAGGTCATAAAGGAAGAATCTCTAATTCATAAAACTGGTCAAGATTTAAAAAAGCACTGGCTATGTTCACAAATAATGTGTTGCAGTAGAAGTGTATCTGAAGAATGAAAAAGTTTGTGACAAGCAGATGACATTCTAAACGCATTTCAGCATCATTTACTTTCAATCAGCTGAAGTCTTATTTAACAGACTCAGTGCTGATTCTTGGTTGGAGCACCATACGTGTATTCCTGGGGAGCATTTTTCAGTTTAAATTATTCTGAAAAGAATTCAGTCTGTGTGCTCTGAAACAAATTTATGATGCATATCAAAGTGCACTTACTGAATCTAATGGAAGACTTGCTTCCAAAGCATACATGATTTAAACTAAAACTTTAATAAAGTGAATCAATTGTATGCATCACTGAAGATCTAATAGAATAAGCAATTAGTAAATTTTTGCAATAAGTTCTATAGCGAATGTAGATTGTATTGTGATCTACATAGAACATTCATCTTTAAAATATTTTTTTTAAAATGACTCATTCTAATGATAACGATCAGAAACAAATCAAGGTAGTATTGCAATACTCATGATGAAGCAGAAGCATTTTGACTGCAATCTCTACTTCAGCATCGTGTTTTCCCAACACAATTACTGTTACTCAGAGTCTGTAAGTGCAAACCAGTACTTTTATCTTATACATGCAATGTTTTCCTTAACCATGAAATGAAAAGTAACATTTACCCAAAATTTTTTTAAAAATATTGAAAATACATCAACCTGAAATAGTCAACTAGCATAGAAAATTTAAGCTCAGGTGCTTCAGGTTTGAAGAAATTATAAGCAAGCGGAAATGTGGTCTTGTACTGTAATATAAGCCTGCTGACCCAGGCTCCATGGAGAAGAATAGAGGTCTGCTCACTCTCTTCCTTCTCACACAGCACAAAATCTGTAATACACCACAAATTGGAGGTTGTTTGTTTCCTGCTCTCTCTCTCTAAGTCTATGCCTGTTTTTGAAGCATCAGTAGTGTGCATGCAAGACCTTAAAAAATGAATGTTATCGTAAAGCCTACTAATAAACAAGTAAACATTACCAAAGAAACCAAACCAAATAAAGAGAACCATCCCACTTGACATCTTTTGGTATGTTATTAGAAGCAAAATTGCATCCCATGAACTTGTTACTACTCTTAATATAGTGCTTATGCCTGAAACTCACCCTTATTATTGCTTGTTTATTTTCTAGTAGAAACAGAACTGTTTATAAGATTGCTCTAATGATTTGCCTTTCTCATCCATGTAAAGTGATTACATAGCTCTCCTATTATATCTCAGATCTTAAATACACATGCAGCAGTTTTGTCTAGGCCTATCAGCAGAATGGTGTTATGACAATCTGCAAAATCTAAATGTACACATAGTTTTTTTTTCATTATTACTTTATGTTTTATCCTTCAGTGATTTTAAAAAGCCTTCAAAGTCTTTCAAGGTTTGTCCGTATACAACAGCTACAAATTTGTTGAATCTCAACTTTATCCCATATGTAAGTGGCTGTATTGAGTGTCTTAATTGCAAAGAAAGAAAACCAAAAGCTGTGATTCTCTGGAATTGGAGGCAGGTATTTGGTAAAATGCATTGTTGCAGTCTGTTGACAGATATGGAATACTTTCAGGAAGTATTTGTCCTACATGATACACAATAGCTACTGATTATACTGTGGAAAAGAAGGGAATTAAAGAAGTACTTACAGTTTGAGGAAGAACACAGTTTCTTCCACAATTTAGAATGCATACAAAAAAGCATTTAATTTCATTTTATTAGTGTTCAGTAAACAATGTAATGTTCTATATACTTTCGGATCTGTACTTGTGCATACTGTATTTTCTGTGCCAGCACTCACCTGACTTTTTTCCTATCATTGAACAGGTAGATACCTCTTAATGGAAATACTGTAATTGTAAAGACTTTGTTCAGCTGAAACATCCTGTTAATGATTAAATATACAGGCTTTTAGACGACTAAGAATTGCAACATATATTTAAAAATAGTATTTTAGAATAGAGAAACAGTGCTACATTTTTATTCAGGATATTTTGAAACATGAGTTAATAAACCTCAAAAAGTGGGCAGGAATTTAAATAAGTTTGTATTTAAAATATCACACATTCATTTTAAAAATGTATATGATAAATATTTTAAGATGGTGACTTTTTTTCTCTAACAAACAATTCACTGATATTCTTGTAAAATATTTTAACCTGCCTAGAAAGAATATTCACAGAAAAAAAAACCTTTTTTTGCTTTAATAGTAGGAAAAATAGGGCTGAATAAATACAGAATACAGTGGTTTTTTTTCTGATCTCATTCTTGGCACATGACAAAATAACACTTTTGTGAGCATAAGTGTATGATTGTGCTTAAAATTAAGCATATTTCTATCCCTGGTAAACTCTCATTTTCTTAGAATATCTTTACAAAAATGACAAAATTGTCTGAATGCATTGAAATTCATAAAAATTTCGTGCAAACAGGCAGCCAGACAGAGAGGAGCATTGCTTTACTGCCAGCTTGGAAGAAAGGCTGCTGAGCAAGATCAACACCGTTCACTCTGTAGAATTCATAGAAAAATGTCATCATAAGTTTCACTGCTTATGGATGTACATTTGTTCTTATGATGATTTTGCAATTTTTAAATTACAAATTAGAAGGAAAACTGCAACAAGGAGCAATATGGAAAAAATAAGGACAAACAAACAAAAAAAAAACACCAAAGTGCTTGTATATTTTTTTTGCATTTATTCTCTAAGAATATGTCATTTTACTGGGCAAACTTTGAAGATTTGTGTACTCACAATGAAAATTTCTCCTTTTTTTACAGTCCTCAGAATATCCTCAGGCATATGCATTTCTCAGATTTGGAAGTTTCAGCATAAACTCATTTAAAAGCCACCATAAAGTAAACAGTAACACTAATCTTTGAGCAGGGGGTTGGACAATTTAACTTACAGAGGTTCCTTCCAGCCAATATTCCATTATAATTTTTTACTGTAAAACAGATGGCAGCAGAGAGGCAGTCTGACAGAATGGCATCTGACCTTGAAGTGTATTTGAAGTAAAAGTGTGTCACTGAATTCCTCCATGCTGAAGAAATTGCACCCACTGACATTCATTGCTCCTTGCTGAACATTTATGGAGAACCAACAGGGATCTGAGCACAGTGAGGCAGTGGGTGGTGCATTTCAGCAGTGGTGACAGCGACAGTCGGTCACCTCTGCAAGTGCAGGTCTTTATGAATGTGGCAGACAGGCTCTTGTTCATTGCAGGTGAAAATACACAGCTAATGATGGTGATTGTATTGAAAAATAGTGTTTTCTAACTGAGAATTTGTTCCATCAAATAGTGTTATTGAACTCCAAAGAGCACTGTCTGTTGTAGTTTTTCTTTTGGAGCAACCTACATACTTAATATTTAATATTTATAATATGTTGAAAAACAGGATTTAATGTTTAAATTTACGCAATGGCTGTTTTTTAAATTTATTCTATTTTTTTTTTTAACTTTTTGCATGAATCCATTAAATGAAGGCTGCCTAAGCATAAATATGTCAGGAAAGGAGTCCCTGGGGTAACACAGAAGTGTTGGGGATTAAGGGTTTATATGATCCACTAATACCTGGCAAATAACTGGTCTTCCAAGCTATGACAATATTTTTAATAGCTTAAATGGTATTATTTTGCTGACATTTAAAAATAGAAAGACTGAATATAAATATATTTATTTTATTAATACTAAAATTTTTGTTTTAGACTGAAGAAGTTCAAGATAACAAATGAATATTGTCCAATGCAAATGCCCAGAGCACCTATATATTTGCTGTTGTTGTTATTTTTGTCAAATAACATATTCATTATCACAAAACAAATTTGAGACTGCATTGAGATTGTCCATTTAAGCTGTCCGGGTGAGAGTTTCCAGGATCTGCGCATCTGTAGGGGTCTGAAGTAGTATACATTTATGATTTGTTGCCACTTAAGGTAAAAAAGTAACACTTGTTTGAATTTTTGAAATACTATTGAGAATTTGTTAAGGACTTTACCAAGTAATATCAAGTTCAGAAATCCAAATATTCAAGGTTTGGCTTCATAGCATACAAATGACATTACAAAATTAGATTGGTGACATAAATTGATATTAAATGGTAAAATATAACTTCTATATAAAACAGAAATTTTAGTGGAACAAATTCTGATTCAGGAAAACTAAAGTTAGCATATTCTGAGTATTACTATTAGATAATAAATGGTTACCAATACATTTTTTTTTCATTAATTTAAGCAATGTTTAAACTGTATTTTTCAACATTTAGTATAATAAATAATAAAACAATGGAACACTGGAAATTCCACTAGAATTCTTATATTTTGATTTCTCATACAGAATACTTATTATTTAACTGAATCTAGTTAAACAGCATGTTCTTTTAAAATAGTTAGAAATTTTAAGATCACTTTTCATTTAAGAAAAAAAAAATGTAAGAAACACTCAGCAACTACTCCCACAGGACAAATTACTTTTGTGATTTCAACTGCTAAAGTAATTGTTGTTATAACTGAGATCTCTGATCTCTGGCATCTTTGGGGAGTTGGACTAGATGATGTCTAGAGGTCCCTTCCAACCCCTACAATTCTGTGATTCTACAATTCTGTGATCTGTGAACTGTATGCAAAAGTCACTTTAAGAGAAAGATATTTTTTTGCACAGAAAATATATTAAAAAAAAATCATACAGAATTTCTACTTATTTTGATAATTAGGATTTTACAATTATTTGTAAACCAAAAAAAAATTGAGTTTAGAACTTATTATCATGTTAAAAAGAAATGGAAATTATTTAATGCATAGAAATACAGAGGTGAACCTCATCTCTACGTGACCTTAATGCATTGTTCTTCATGACTCCTTTGAACCTTGGGCAAAGAGCTGTACACAGTTCTGATCTTGTTGGGAAAGTTCCCTGTCCTTGGACAATTTGCATTTCTGATACCATCTTCACTAACTGTCCTTGTAAACTCAGAGTATGATACATGACAGATGCCTTCATCCTCTCCCTAACATCAAGAATGTTACAGCACATAGCAGTTGTTTGACGTTTGTCTAAAATTATTTAGATAGCGTATCAGAGGAAAACTGCTCAGTTCACATGGTTTTAATCAAAACAGTACTGAAGCAGCATATTGATTTATTAACAATATGCGTTTAACCAGCAGCCAGTGAACCCTACATTCAGAATCAATATCGCTAAGACTGAGACACAATACTAGACAGTTCTAAAAAGTTCATGAGCACCTATGATTTCCCCAAATTCGAATATAAATTTGAAAAAAAATTCCAAAATAATAGAATGTTTCATTCACACACACTCACTTGCTCTGCTCCCCTCAGTCCCCCGGTGGCTGTGCCTCTCCCTCCCTCCCTCCTGTT
This sequence comes from Aquila spilogaster, assembly GCA_024606505.1. Lineage (NCBI taxonomy): Eukaryota > Metazoa > Chordata > Aves > Accipitriformes > Accipitridae > Aquila > Aquila spilogaster. The sequence continues at coordinate 33,251 of JANHGO010000831.1, forward strand.
CTGCAGGTGGTGTGAGTGCTCTGCCCGTGTGCCAGCTGCCCTGTTGTGAGAAAGCCCTTTTTGTCAAGGCATGTGGGCTCGCGTACAAGTGGGATGCCAACAAGATCTATTTCTGAATGGCTGTTCATTACCTTCTTGCAAAAAAATTGTGAACGGGAACATAAGTCCTCAGGACACTCTGGTTACATTGTTTCTCTCAAAATGTTCCCCGTTTCTTCTGTACGTTCTTCTCTTGTTGAGTATTTGCTTTTTTGACTGCCCTCTTCTAAGATGCTTCCTCACAAGGTAAATTCACAGGTAGAAAATAAATATTTTCCTCATAAAACAACCACTTCATTAACCAGAATTTCTAATCCAATTTCAGTTAGCATTCACCCTAATTTTCACTGTTGCTAGCAGTACTCGTGAATGTCCTCAAGCCATTTTTTCTTTTTTTTTTGCTTCAGATTTTTTATCACATCAATTCAAACTCAAACTAACCATCTAATGCTGGAATAGGTTCAGTTTGTGTTACCCTTTCTTAAGCTCAGACGTATGAAATCAGAGTGCCAATATGGTCAATGTATGCATTGGGATTTCATCATTCTATAGGGATATGAATTTATTCAGTACCTTCCTGGAGTCTGAAAGTCCATTGGACATTATAAGGAAGAAGATAGCACATAAATTTCCTCTGGATATTGGGCTATAGAGATGAGATGGCTATAAACATTTTCTATTTATATTCAAGGGAATGAGTTATTTAACTCAATCAGAGTGCTTATCTTCTAAAAGCTGTTAAAATCCTTCAATAAAAAGACTTTTATTTCAGGATGCATTTCAACATAGATCAGAGATCTGCTCTTTGCTGAACTGGATTCTATACTGGGTATTCTTGTCATATGTACTCCCATCTCAGATCCTGTTGATTTCAGTGGGAACTTATAAGTTTGAGCTTCCTTTAACATGATGACAATTACAATTATCTCAATGGGACTTTGAGCAAGCTGTTCTAGTGGAAAATGTCTGCCCATGGCAGGGGTTTGAAACAAGATGATCTTTCAATTCCCTTCCAACCCAAACCGTTCTATAATTCTATGATTCTATGATTCTATGATTTCTGGTGAAAAAAAAAAACAAACAACAATGATCCTTATAAACTGTTGTCAGTCCCCACAGTGCAAGCATATGCTATTAATTTAACAGCCAGTGTTTTGTCTATTTTCTTGCACTTTCTAGGATCAGGACATATGGCAACACTGAAATTGTAAAAACTTTGCAGTACGTTTATAACATGCCAGGTGTTTCACAATTCTTTTTTTTTTTTTAAGCTTATCTTCTCACAGTATGAGAGAGTGATTCCACACTGAATGGCACAAAGACTTTTATCAGTGATGACTTAAGGCTATGTAGTATGTAACCATTTAAACATCTGTGTAGTAAGAACTGTATACTACACGTCATGCAATGTCTCCAAATGGTAAAGCACAGAGTAATCATGGGCTTTGCATTAGTATAACACAGAGCATAATGGTAAGCCTCTTTCATTTGCTATTTAAATTCATGTTATATCTTAAAATTACAAAATGTGGGACACTTTAAGTCAGGGATTCTCTTATTTCTGCAGTGCAGAGTAAGCTGATGATATATTAGGAGAAAACTTAATTCCGTTTCTTTTAAGTTTTGAGCTACATTTGTAGAGGAGCACACCTTCTCCCAGTGCCTACTTCATCATGAAATTCATCACACTGTGTGGCTAATAGCAGTCTGACAATCCATTCATATCTCTCTTTTAGCCTTGGAGTAACTGATTGTCATTCAGAGACAGAGATAATACTCATGTCATTTTACAAGTGTATGTATTTCCAATCTATCATGTTTATTGGATACATTTATCGAGCTCCATTTCGTGCCTTCTCTGCCCTGTTTCCTTCTTTTACCTTACTATATAGAGTCTCACTGTACTCTTCTGCTATAGTTCTCTTTTTGTGGACTGAATGACGTTACAGACATTGAATTAGTATTGAAAGAATTAATAGTATGCCTAGTGTACACTTATCCTATGATATATCAATGTTAGCATCAAATAGATTAATCACTGGAACAGCAAAAGTGTTCTTCTAACATGTTAAATGATGTCCAGTTAAAATCAAATAAACTCTAGTACACAGTACATAACCAAAGATAAAAACAGTCTAGCTAAAATATGAAAAGTAGTCATTATGATGATCATTGCTGTGACTTACAAAACAAATGAGCCAGACTGGGGAGACAAATGTTCAGAAGGGTTAAGTCTGTGGAGCCAGCTGTTTTGCTAAATTATCCTCATCCCCATCTTAATAGTGTGCTGTGAAACCATGTTTCTTTTCCAGATCTCAGTCCCTCTGGTTAAATGAGTTGCGCAGTATTTGATTACAGACTATAATCAATGTGTTGCAAAACTGAGTGAATAATTCATAATGTGTCATTTATCTGACAAATTTTGCCTCTGTTTCTGTTTGCCAGTTGTCAGTGAGCAGATTATGATGTTCTCAAATGCATCCCTTATTTGAATTTATTTGCTGAATAATTTCTGCAAATGAATCTTATTCTGTACCTCATCCGCAGGCAGTTTGTTATGAGTGTTCAACACTGGAAGATGCAGTTATTTTTATTTATTGGGCATATGGATCATGTGATATTCCTCTGTTTCCTGAGCAGATGACAACTAGAATGAAATGAAGCCTCAAGATCAAAATTCTGCATTTATTTTCTGCCAATATACATTTAAAATTCCCAGGTAAAAGCCAGCATGCCTTAAAAGTCTACAAACTCTAGACAAAATGTAAGGGACCGATCCATTATTTCTCAGATCACCTAAAGTCACATGAATAATGCCAAGATACATGAGTTCACCCTTGTTTTTCAGCTACTCTTCTAATTATCATGTGAAGACATAGATTTTAGTTCACCTAAGCCAAGAGTCTGTTTATCATCACTGAGTGTCTGAGTGACCAATACAGTGTACAAAAAAAACTGATAGCTATTGGGTTATCTTCTGAAACTAAGCTGGGTTCAAGTTGCCCCTGAAAAAGAGAATGATTTCACTTTCTTCACCTTTTGCAAAATAACCTTGTATGTAGATAACTCTCCAGTGGGAAGTTGCATTCAAAGGATATCTGCTTGTAGAGAATGATTAATCCATACTCTCTAAGAGCAGCCAAAACACTGGGACTTACAGTTAGAGATAATACTTTCGTTCTTATCTCCTGGTTTGTTTATTTCCTGTTGTGCAATGGTCCTGTTTTTATATAAGAAGATCTTCTCACTGCTTCTTGACCTCCTCCCAAGACACTTTAAGAAGTCCACTAAATTTTCAGATTTCTTTTTACATTTTGCCATTTAGATGGCAAAGTTGTTCTGAATAGGATATGGACCTTGCTGTGTCATTGAATATGTCTGAGTAATTATAATTATCCTTCTAGGAAGCAACCAGCTCAATGAGATCGTGTCCAGTGAAGCTAGTTTATTCAAAGTTAGGCATTTCTGCAATGGATCATTGTATGTGTCTTAATCAGTGGCTTAGAGAAAAGTATGCACAGAAAGATGAAATTAAAGAAGGTTTGATTAAAAATATAATTGAACGTTTCTGGAAATACATATTTTTTAGACACCTTTCTTTACATTTGTGTAAGGACTACATTTGTAGTGGCTTGGTTGAAAGATTTCATTTTGGGAACAAAAGTCACATGCCACTTTTTTATTATTATTCTTTTTATAGCCAAATGCACTGTGTCATGTTGTGCAGACTCTTGTTGCTCACATGTATTCCTTTAAACCTAAGATTGAAATAATACTTTCCTTGTAGGAAAAAAAAAATGCCTTTAAGAGACACTATTTATATAAATATATAAATAATATATAAAATATATATATATATATAAAATATATAAAAATATATAAAATATATAAAATATAAAAACAATCATTTAAATGTTTTTGGGTTACATCATAAACTTTGGATGCCATCTTTGCAGATTGTCAAAGTCTGGGTAACTCCATGGTCTGTGATCTAATACGGATCTGAAACTTAGAACTGGTGTCTATTTAATAGGACAGACTCAAGGCCTAAATTTTTACAGTTCTAAAGAGAAACTACAATTCTTCATGGAGCAGACTCAAGAGAGGATGACGTACAATTCTCTTGTCTCAGGCTGTTGTGCATACTTGACTTTAGTTACCACAGAATCACAGAATCACAGAATTGTAGGGGTTGGAAGGGACCTCTAGAGATCATGGAGTCCAACCCCCCTGCCAAAGCAGGCTCCCTACACCAGGTTGCACAGGTAGGTGTCCAGGCAGGTCTTCAATATCTCCAGACAAGGAGACTCCACCATCTCTCTGGGCAGCCTGTTCCAGTGCTCCGTCACCCTTACTGTGAAGAAGTTCCCATGCACATTTGAGCAGAACAATAGCAGGACTAGGGGAAATGGTTTTAAGTTAAAAGAGGGAAGATTTAGGTTGGATGTTAGGGGGAAGTTCTTT
>JANHGO010000832.1:0-37747 GCA_024606505.1 Aquila spilogaster
TGCCAGAAGCTAAGGAACCAGCCATAAAGATAAACTAAACCAGACAATGTCTGGTAAAGTTTAGAGTAAAAATTGCTTCAAGTCGTACTGCACTGTTCTAGTTGTCCTCTTGTACCATTTAAAATATATAGTCATATCAAGTTGATTAGGTTAGTTCAAACACTCTAGATGAAAATTACTTGGTATTGGTATCAGGGAAGTCTTCTGATTGCTTGAGAAGAAAATGCTTCAGGGGAGTTTGTTAGCCAACACCAGCACAGTTTTTTGTCTATAGGAATGTCCAGTGAGGCTTATGCAAGCCTACATATTTTGTGTATCTGGGACAAGTAGAACAAATGGACTTAGTCCCTTTGGTCCCTCTGCTGTGGGCAAGGTTTCTGAAAAATTGCATTATCCCTAAATGCCACAGGTTCCCTCTTGCGACAGAGTAGCTAGAAGTAGGAGGGAAGTAAAATACGTAGACAAGAGGTGTAAAAATATGTCAAAACCAGAAAAAATTCACCTGAAAGTTTTTTCAATTGCACAGGACAGAGGAGAGAAAGGTGGACCCTGAAACTATAATGGCTCAAATAATAAGAACATTTAAAAATTAGTATTTAATTTTCTACATCGAAAGATTGAATTTTTTTTTTTTTTTTTAAATAAAGGCATGCACTGGATACATAATAGCAGGTTAATGAAAGAACTTATGAAACCTTTCAGAGACAGAGAATTTGCTAAAAGAAGTAGAGCTTGTACAGATATTATTGTTTCCCTTTATTTGGGAGTTGGCAGAAGGAAGATAAAATATGGCAACCCAGCAGTTCTACTTCTCTGAAGATATCTTGGTGCACGGTTGTTACTCTTCTGGTTTTTATGTCCTAGCATAATAATGTGGCATGTCGATAATGAACCCAAATCTTAAATCTTGTTCTTCCAAAAAGCTTGTAGACCCATGTCAGCATGCTGGCTGTGTGAAGTGGCCCATTACTGTGAGCCCCCAGAATGTTCAAGCCAGTTTCTTTCTAAAGCGGGAGTTCATCCTCCTTGAGACTTGCCCAAAGCCTTGGCTGCATGCAGATTCAGGAAAAAAAACCAAGCAAAAATCCTCAGGGTGTGTTTACGTACATGTTAGCACAGGGAATTAGTCACATTGAGAAGGACTCCCATAGGGTGTATATACAGCAAATCCCTTTAACATTTGCTGCCTGCAATCCAGAGGGGTCAGCGAACAACAAGTGTGTCCCCTCCATGATAAATGAGAGCAGCAGAATGGAATGATAAATAATATCCTACTTTCTGTATAAAGTTTGCATCGAAGCAAAGTAACTGCCTGGAAGGATTCCTCAAAATTCATAAAATAATGAACAGATTAATTGGACACATGAAAGGAGTGAAATGCAGAAAAGGACTAGCACAGTAGGAAAAACAAGTTTGTCTAGTATAGTAGGGAGCATGATATGCTCCCAACATTTGACAAATGAGTCAGGAGCTGCTGTGTCCTCATGCCTTTCCATTTTTATAACTGCATACCCACAGTGAATACAGTTTTATGTAGAAGGAACTGCCTCTTACAGATATAAAATTACCTTAACACCAGCATAGTTTATTACCTGCTCCTATGCTAATTTATACACAAAAGAAGCTACAGTTCCCAGTAAGGTCTGCCATCCCTTTAAAGAATTCAGGCTTAATGCCTGAAGTTCAGGGAATCTTTACCTGATGAATTATCTTCACTGAAAAAATAACATCTGAACTGAGCTGACTTGAACACAGTTATGTCCAAAGAGAATCAGGAATTCCTCCCCTATTCCCTCTATTCCTAGATAAAAGCAGAAAATAATTATTTCCCCATTTTTACAGGATGCCTATTATGGACAAATACCAGCTAAAAGGGAGTCCAGAATAATACCATTCCACCTAGTGACAGACTACGTAGATAAGTTAGAACTGAACTTAGCTCTGTATGTCTGTATGGCAGCAGAGGTGACAAGAGAATACCATTTGCAGTAAAGCAGCCAAAGAGCAACGACAGCAGGGATGATGGTAGCTGCAAAGTGCCAGCAGACTCAGCTTTGGAACAGATTTGCCAAGGCTGCCGCACCATGTGATGACACAGATTCCACGCTGAATGCACAGTGACATGGAAAATGTCTCCTAGTGGTGTCCAGGCTTCACCAGTTAACTCCTCTAATAGCTACTCTCCCCTGACTTTGTACTGTTTCACCAGCTGTTGTGCATCTCCTCTTCAGAAGGAGACACTGGCAAAGTGGAAGCATCATTAGGGAAAAGCAACAACATATGGATGGGAGAAGGGGGGTGTTTTAAATAATGAGCATGCGTGTGTCTGTGTTCCGTACATACACAGGGAGTACAGTTTTATTTAGTTACTTAAGCTTGATTTGCCATTTGTACCATTCTGTCCCAAGGAGCTCTTGGAAGCACAGAGCATTCTGGAAGATACAAGAGCAAATGCACCAAGCACAAAGTCAGTTCCACTTGGCAAAGAAACTCTAGGGTGGAGAAAATTCCTGTTTGGTGAAGAGTCATTTCAGCAATCCAGCCTTACACTTCACTCCTGGTTGTCTTCCAGGGCTGAAGACATTCACCTGATGCCATCATGATCTATGACTGCTGAACAGCCCCTTGAAGTTTATGGCATCCAGCTAGAACTGCCTTTGGGTAGCCTCAAGATCAAAAAGCTGAAACAACCCGTTCTATGGGAATTAGAGCTAATGAAGACTGGACTTCTCTATGAATTTATGTCTTAGGGTAACTGTCTTTGGTGATACAAGCTTGAACTGAGGCTTTTGGGATGCTAGGAAGGAGCAATCCTCTGAAGATTCCCTGACATCTAATACTGTCAACTTGTGTGATAGATCCTTCCTTAGAGTATGTATAGGTTCACTCAGTGGGCCTTTCTCTTCTAAACAAATACTGATTTTTACCCAACCTGGAGAAGCTTAGCTGTCCTTAAGACATGTTTGAAATCCAAAAAGTATTAAAGGACACAATGCAGACAGATAGTATGGCCCACCTAAAAACTGTCCGCTCGGGAGCCTGGTTTTGCAGGTCTTGCTTCTGTATGAAAGATAGTTAAAAGTAAGGTAAGCTTTTTTTTGCACTTTGCTGTCTGGTTTTGCCCAATTGGTAGGTGGCCTGGCTGTAGCACGTGAATCCTGGCACTCTCTGTTCTAGTGGCCAAGAAACCCTCAGAAAGATACTGGGGTGACAAAGACTGCCAAAGTAATTGCACTGTCTTTTGCCTTTCCTAGGCTCCGTGGTATGTTCAGTGTCTCCAGGCTGTCATGGGCCCAAATTCATAAGATTTTTTGAGGGTTTATGATCTGTAAGTTCACATCCAAACAGCACACAATTTATTTGGGCCACACTAAATTAAAGGCTTTTAACAGTTTATTAGCATTTCTCCCAAGCTTTCAGTTTATAACTGAGACAAGGATGTATTCCTACATACTGCCTCACACCTGCCTATTATGTGTTTCATTATTAAAAGCTTTCATTGGTAAAATCTCCCATGAGATGCATACCTTAGAGAGTAACTGAAATCAGGCAGTCATAACGTATCCAATTTAATGTTTCATAAGAAGGAAGCTTTAGGATTCCAGCTGGTATAGTAAAAAATCACCAGATACACCACCATAACAACGCATTTAAAAAAAAATATCATTAAAACAATGTTAATGATGCTGGTATCTTACACTAGGTTTCTCAGGGGTTTCTATACTATCCTTAGCAAATTGACAGGATCAGGGAGCAATAACTGTAATTTAGCAGAATGGTGGACTTTCTTCTCTTAGTCTAAGGGTTTTCATCTAACATCCTCATCAAGTTTAGAAGCACATACAGAAGCACACTCATTCCTCATGTGTCAGTAGGTCTGTGTTAGTACAAGTTGCAAGTCCAGCAGGTAGTGAGGACAGGCCATTGCTCTATGATGGGTGCCACTCACTGGGGTGCATCTCACTACTAAGAAGTACCAATATTTAGAGATGAGGCACAGTGTGGCATGGAGCCCAAACTAATAAGGCTTATTATCATGATGGTTCTCCATTGACATAGCCAGAAATGGTGGAAGGGAGGACAAGAAGAGATGGAGGAAAGCTAATTCGGTCATTCTGAGAAAGGAGATTATGATATGGTGATTGTCATACAGATTCCCCAGCCTGCACATTTGTTGACAATTCATTTGGTTTAGACTTATCTGTATTCAGATCATGACATGAATTCAGAGGGCAGCAGATCTGATTTTCTATTGCCTGGCACTTTGTTTAACATTTGCCTCTTCTGCAAAGGAAAGAAAAACCAAATGTAAAATACTGCTCAGAATCTGGGCTTGGTTTTGATCTCTCCCTAGTTTAGCAGAAATGCCTCTATACTGTTATTTTTCCTGAGTTACCCTTGCGTGACAGCAGCGGAACGATATGACCCTCTTTTGTCCTTGCTCTACTTATATGTAGCATATGTTCTCATCAAACTGACCCCAAGCCTCTTCTCTGCCTATAACTGCAGGTCAAAACATCAATTTTGGCAATTCGGCTGCCCTCCCTGCCATTTGGAAGGAGCAAGGTGGAGACAGCTGGCAGTTAGGGGAGCACTAGGAAGCATATGGTAGCTCTGTGCAGTGTTGTCCAAGAGCTCGTAGGACAATGATTTGCTTGCTTCACCGATTTCTAAAATGTACATCTCTTTTTTTTGTCTTTTCTCATAAGCCCCCGGGATAGCCATCGCTTCGGCAAGGGTCATTTTAGAAGCAACTCCATATTTTGAAATTTTTTGGTTCTTTCCATGAAAGAAAATCATTCTACTCCCATAAATGACTACAGAGAAAATAGGGTGACTGATAAATATAGGTAACTGGCCAGAAACAATTTTTCAGAGACTAAATGGGACAATAAAATGCTAGAAGATAGCATCTTAAATTTAAAGAATTATGTAGCTGGGCATTTGCAACTTGTGTTTTTAACATGGCAGCTGGTCGGAGGGTTAAGAAAATATGTGGCCATGCAACTTTGGCTGAGATCCTGCCTGATCTGGAGAGTTAAACACAGCCAAGCCCTGTAGTGTTAGATGGGAAACAGCCAAGGAAAATCCAGTGATTCAAGAAGTGGCATTCTTCCTGCACGATTACAGCAACCCAAGTGCCAGCATGGTGCTAGGGGATAGTTTTGTTGGTGGCAGTGATGTTTTAATATGAGACGTAAACTTGTCTTAAAGATCTAGCGATGATTGGCACAAAAATAAGAAAGTTTCAATAATTACTGTCTTGTATTTCCACCCTCTGCTTTCTGTTGTATGGGGCTTTCTTCCTGTTTTATTCTGTTGGTTGATCATGGTCATCACTACAGTAATACTAATGGATTCCTCCAAGGAGGTGGCTGCATTGCTGTAGTAAATTCTGTTTATATATATACACTGCCCACAAAATATCTACAACATTTGATGAAGTGTATAATCAGAAGTTTGTGCCTGTATAAAGACATTTCAAATACTCTCTTGCTAGAGACAATAATTTGGGAAGCTCTTTATACAGTACTGTGATAAAATTTCTTTCCCTTCTCTACCACAGTCATTCATTCCAGCCCCTGAGCTGCAATGCATTACTATAATATTTGTGTTGATGCAACTGTGTGGGCAGCTTTCTAAACCAGATCAATCAGCTAAAAAATCCTCCAAAAGGGGATATTTTTTAACTCAGTTAAGTTCTGATCAAGTTTGAAGTGCAGCCATACAATCGGTTTTATTAGCACAACTGTGGAGGCAGTAAATCCCAATGTGGGCCTAGATGTGGTGGAGCAAGGAGGCAAGAACACCTTCAAGTGGTCTTTACGCCAGATGAAACAATCATCTGCCACACATTTTTACCATATACCATAAGAGTAATGCCTATGTTAAGTTTTTAAGTTTAACTACTAAACATGAATCTCCGTTCTTTGTATACCTAAGTTTCCATTACATAATCAGGAGTTTGGCATTTATAAAGATATACAAAGTGCTTTTGGATCCTCAAATTATAATTGTCTGCTGTAAGACGCTATATAATGCACAGATGAGGTGCATAAATGAACATTTTTGCAGAGGTCAAGCTGAAATTTTTGTTATTTCACTTTACAGTTTCCATTTGAAATAAGATTCCATGGCACATCTAAATCATTATACACAAGAGTCTATTCTAATAGTAGTAGGCTCATAAAAAATAACAAGACCAAATGATAACTGTCTCCTGACCCATACATGTATTTACAATAGAAGTACTTTAATAAAGGTAGCTACATCCTCTAGATCCCCAGACCTTTATTTGAACTCCGCTGTAGCATAATTGACGGACAGAATTAGAGTGTATATTAAGACCTGGAACTGAACTTTTTCAGTAGGTTCAGCTTCACTCACATCACTCATAACATTAGAAAGAATCTGTGACAATCATATTAAAATGATGCCACACTGACATAGATTAACAGAGTATGCAATTATATTTAAATGCTGTAATTGGAACTTGCTGTTAAGTGCCTACTGTCACTTCTCAATTCCCCTCAAGGCAAGTAAACCACTTCTTCCTTTGCTCTATAAATTTAATGCCATATTCTGCACGCAGAAAGAGCTGGTATTTCATCAAGAGCATTTTGTTTGCCTCAAATGCTGTGAAAACACAGGCCTTGTGAACACTGCAGGATATAAATCCATCCTGGAAAATGACTCTGTTAAAAAAAAAAGGCATTTTGCCATTTCATGCTTATGGGGACAACCTGAGTCTTTGCATTTGATTAATTTCTTAACCTGAAAGCTGTTTTGAGCTCAATCTTTTGTACACAGCATTATTAGGAATAAAGATCCTGCAGGTGAAGGCGGGGCCTGGTGAACCTAACAATCACCAGGTGCACCTTTTTAAGGCCATGGATGCACCCAGGTGTTTCTGAGGGTCTCACCTCGGTGGCAGAATAGTTTTTGCTTCTGGTGGTGTGTGACAAAGGAAAGCCCTGTGTCACCGTCTTGGAAGAGTTGGGACTGCAGAAAAGGTAGGTAGGAAAGAAGTATTGTTATTCATGCTTTTAAAGTACGGTTTGATGGGAAATTTGAAAGAAAATGGTGATGGAAGTTTCTTGTATGCCTCTCAGGAAAGACCCTCCTCTGAGTGTCTCTGCAGCTTTCTGTGAATGTTGTTGGCTGTTAGTCATCAGTCAGTTACTTATGTTTTTTTATAAGATTTAGTCAGAATCATATGTATCCCAAGTTGTGATATGATTGATTGTTTTGCTGGATTGTGTTAGTGTGGGTTAGCACCTAATATGCCTAGCAGTGTGTAAAGAATAGCAAAGCATTAACTGAAGTTTGGACCAGAGTCTTGCCCTTCTCATGGATCCAGACTGACTGAAGCTGGACTTATATTTTTCCAGCACAGCCATGAACAGTGCTGCTTTTCCTTCATGCCTGTTGCCAAAATGACCTAGACTTGAACTCTCCCAAGAATGGGAAAGTGCTTTTGTGTAGTCTCCATACTTGAGCAGTCCTAGAGATCTTAGCTAATAGGTGTGATAGCCAGCGTGTGTTACGTTGGTCATGCATAAATCTGCAGTGTTGACTCTTGCTCACTGGAAACTTGATCTAAGATAACTAAGTCCTTTCATGCTCAAAACCAGAAGTTAAATAGTATTAAATTGGAGGTGCTTTGAAAGAGGCTGACTAGAAAAAGGTAGGAAGGAAAAGGTAGGATTTTTAAAATTGTTTTGACTGACTACAACTTTACTGTGAAAATTGGTATTATACAGGCTGGGGTGCAATTAGATACGCATTCTCAGTGGTGTTGCTTTTCTACATACTGTACGTTTGTTAATTCTACATGATGTCTACAGGCCTATGGATGTTTTGAAAACAGTGACTATAAAGCTATACATTGATGGCTTTGATAAATACATTGAAGACTAAAACTTGAGACTGGGCATTGCTCTGCATTGTACAAAAATCTGTCTATTAATTCCTTTCCATTTTCTGTCTTGAAACCATGTATTTTTCTCTGAGCAATGAACTAGAAACCAGCACACCCAGATGCTACAGAGGGCCCTTGGCTCCTCTACAAAACCTGGTCTTAAATAATGTTTTTGCAGTATGGCAAGTGCTAGAACCCCACATGGTGACCTACATGGCGTTGGCTAGGGCTTTTCTTGTGAATCTAATCCAACAAAGCAGCTGTCTCTAAACTAGTAGAGTTGCAAAAGCACTAATGTTTTAGCACTGCAGCTATTCTTCAGGGTACCTGATAGCAAATGCGAATGTTTCTAATGGGATACAATACTCTCATCAACACTCTAGCGTGCATGTTTTCCTGTAAAATTCTCTTTTCTCATTCTTTTTGTCCTGACGCTACTTATACTATATATACTCTGCTGGCTCCCTGAACTGGTGGATGGTAAAAACAATGCAATGGAAAACTCTAAAACAGAATCTACAATCGCAATCAGCAGAGGCTAGCTTATGCTGCATATGATCGCCATCATTGTAAGCTAATAGCATCATGAGAGAATACTATGTAATACAATGCAAACACTAATATAAAAACATACGGCTCTTGTTGAGTCCAAATCCTGTGCACTCTCTCAATGCCTTTGTGTCAAGGCAAGACTTCAACTTACAGGGAGTCCCAAGAATGTCACCCTTCAGTCACCCTTTGTAAAAGCTTCCCTTTACTTTGTTGGAGTCCAACAGCATTAACTGTTGGGTTTTTTCCAAGTGCTTTGAGCATTCTCCTGCAACAAAGATTCACTATTAGTTTATCCGTTTGCAGCATTGACTGCTGCTTTCTCAGCCAATATGGCAAGATTATGTAGATTGGGTCCTGCCCTAAGTTATCCAAGTCACTATCTCCATTACTGAGACAACTGAGGATATTTTAAGGCTGTTTTTGTTCCACTGCACTTGATAATCTACTTTGTTAATTAAATTCTTTCTCTTGGGATTCCCTGTAGAATATGTAGAGTGAAATTCTGGCCCCAGTGAAGTCAGTGGCAAAACTCCCATTGTTTTCAATGGTCCGAGACTTCATCCGTAAAGTCAAAAAGGAAGAGATGCAGGCCAATGGGCTAAAAAAATACTAATAGAGTCATTTTCAATCTACTGCCATGACTGAGGCTTATATTTTGGAAGTGAGAAGCTTAATCCCAATAGTAGGTGACAATACATCTCTCCAAGGAACTGGTGGAAGTGCTGGTGAGGCTTAGAGGTTGTGACAGGCCTGCTGTCCTAATTAATAACTTGTCAATCTCAGGATGGAGTTAGGCTATTTCATCAGCATAGGACTCCAAACCTGGGGATACACAAAGGCGGGGTTAATTGAAGCTATGCACTAGCTTAAAGTATCACAAAGTTTGGGGGGGATTGAAGCATCTGGCATAAACTTCTGATATGCTGTGATACTTCATTAACTTCAGGATATATTTCTAGTAAACATCATTGCAGTATAAAAGAAACCGGAGTTTCAAAATTCCCTCATACCGCCAAAGATGTACCTAAAGGAACAGTTGTATCTTAAAGCATTTTGTATCTAGTAAAAGAAAAAATCTTTTAGGGTTTTAGCGGTTGGGAGGCTAACGGGCTAGATTTCTGAAAAACTCCGTAGTGCTGGGAAAAAGGTATCAGTGATAATAAATGGAAGAGGAAAGGCAGCATAAAGTAAGTACATGACTTTTGGGGAAAATGTGTATAAAAAACAGAGTTTGAATACAGTGACCTTAAAAAAGATTCAATAGCAACTGGCCAAATTTTGCTTCAAAGTCTTGTTTAAACATTTTAATCGTGAGACCCCAACTACCTCACAGAGAGTTATTTTTTTCTTGCCTTTACAAGGAAGTATTGCTATCCCCACTTACACACAATGGGAAATGGAAGCACAAAAAGATGTGCCAAAGACTGTAGCACCTACTATGAATTTAGAGCCCGCAATCCCTATATCCTATGCCATCCTTCTAAAAAGTAAGTACAACTGTGCAAATGCTCCAGTAACTTTCACTCTAGGAGTCAGAGAAAAAAGTATTTTGTGTTTAACTGGGAAAAGGTCTTTTACAACTCATTAGTTTGCACCATGCACACTGTTTCAGAGTGCTGAAACTCATGTTTCGATATTATGCGATTCTTCTTTCACAAAAATGCATTGAAGATGCATACCAGCCTTGTGCTTCCATCCAGAGTTTGAAAACTTCAGGAGCTGAAATCTGTGGCTTAAATATCTGTTGTTGAGGTACAGTTCTGATTTTTTCAGTTGTTGAGATAAATAACTACCTGCTCCCCAAAGCGTACTTGCAGCCCTAGGAAAGTGCTCAGTCAGCACCTTTTAACTCAGGTTCATCTCTAGTGTATGCTTCAAATAGTCATTTAGATAGATGCAGATTATTACGGACTTTTCATCCTTCTTTGAAGACAGTCCTAATCAGGACAGAATCCATTGGCCATGTGGAAAAATAAGGAGAATAAGTGTAGAGGGTATGGGGTATCACCTGCTAAACAGTGCAGAAATCACCTACCTGTCTTAGCTATCCTAAGTCCACCATCCCTGGTAGTCACAGGATTCCTTCTGAGAAGCAAACTTGGATTTATTGTATCATTTTTAGCAGCCAGCCAGAAGGGGGAGATGACAGCCAGATTGTTTAAAACTTAGAGGGCCAAATGACTCTTAACTCCATTAATCACATCTAGCAAGAATAGATAGCTTTTGCTATCCATTCTATTGCTTGGAAAAAAGTAGACTTATAACTAGCAGAAGTGAAGTATGAGTGGAAATAAGGAAATGGGACACTTGAAAACATTGGGATGCCACAAGGAAATTGATTTTGGGAGAACCTAAGTTCTGCCTGCTCCCAAGGGAAGCTGGGAAAGGTGGCTAGATGGAAGAGTTTGCATTAAAGGACTGTATGTTTTGTAAACAGATCATACTAGGTCCACTTAGTTATGGATAACTGTCAGGTCTGATGGTTATGATATCTCTACTCCTATGAAAATGAATTCTTTTTTCCATCCAGGCTACTACATGTCATTTCTGCATTCAGCAGCAAGGTGTAAGGGCAGTAAAATGTCAAGTGCATTTAATCCATTTAAGCTAGGTGTGAGAACCTATGCAATTCAGTGAAAATATTGTATATACGTTAAGTGTCTTGTGCCTGGCAAGTGCTGTTTCCTCTTCCTGCTGACACTCTGGATTATTTGTTGACTATTTTAGAGCTCATTTTTTTTCAGGTAAGATTTTCTGCGTTACTATGATAAAATCATACTGTTTGATAATGAAGTTGGGAAGGAACACTAACCTAACATGGGACTTCTCTAAAGCTGAAAGTGGTTATTTGTAAACAGATGCAGCTACTAAGTGCTTGAATTAGATAATAAATGGTACCTATCTCATGAATGCCTTTCACTTCATTTAGTGTGGTGTGCAGCCTAGGATTTTTTTTTTTTCCTGCTTTTAGGATGTTTTAGGGATGCAATTTGCTTGTGAATCTTGCACAACTGTCACTGGTTCAATACAGGCTTAAAGGGATTAATTCTTTTCTAGAGGGTCTCAGGTGGATTTTTTTATTAACCTTTTGGGTAATAAACATTTATCTCATTTTTACAGCAGCGTTTAACACTATCTATTTATGGCCAAGTATCTGTAAATCCATTACATGAGCTGAAAATGCACCTGCTTCGGAAAAAAAGCTCTCTAGAGAACCCACAGCAGGCACCGATAATTGTAAACAAAACAAAGCAAGAGCCCATAAAATAAAAATAAAAGTATTACCTTGAGTATCATGTCTTACAGAATGACTGCTTTGAACAAAAACCCAATTATTATCATAGCATGTCTATTTAAAAAAAAAAAAAAAAAAAAAAAAGGAGGAGGATGATTGAGTTAGTGTAAAACTGAGGTGGATCCTTGTGTGCCCAAGCCACAATGACTGCATCTGGGACATCGTATGTATATCAATTGAAAGCATGACATTGTGCTATTAATATATTACACTGTGATTTATCAGCCCATCATCTGCCTTGTTGCTTATAAATTTATAGCCCTCCAAACTGCTTTGAATGCTCTGTATGAAGAAATAATAATACAGGCCAGCGGTGGAAGTAACCCCAGTAAATCCCATACCTGCTGTAGTCTTTGCTCCCAGACACCCTAGAGAATCATCGTAGGTTTTAAAAGAGTAAGGATGATAAATGAGTGGAAGAAAATGGGTCAGAATACTACCTGCTATCCGAAGAACATCTCCTCATGCTGTATGTTGTGAGTACAGCTAACCCAGAACAGAGAGGGTGCATGTTAGAAATCAGCAATTGTTTTCAGGGAGAATAGATTTTGAGTGTATGTTGTTTTAATTGTCATCTTACTTTCTTAAAGGTAAGCATATGCTTAAGAGCTTTGATGAATCAGAGTCACAGTAACAGAAATAGCTATTGCCATTAAAATTTTTTTTTTAAAGTTTTTTAAAAAACTGTGATCAAATCTCGGGGTACAATAGAATTCTCATTGCAGGTCTATTGGACCTTTCATGATCTTGAAACTTTTAAGATTAAGGTAGCTTCAAGTTTGGACAAAAGTTTGGATTTAGTCGAAGCTGGGTTTCTCCTTAATAGTTAACTGCTGAACTGCTAATACTGTACATGTACATCACCTTTTCCTAAAAGGTGATATCTCCTTATTATGGAGCACTACAGTTTGTCATAGTTTCCATGTTTTCCGAAAGTTATATAAATTTGGTTGCCTGAAAAGATATTTAACTGGAGCAACATGACAGAAGGTGTACAGTGCACGTGACATTGAGGCAACCTGAAATTTTGCCATTTTAGAAATAAATACACGTGGTTTTTCACCTATTGAAGTAATTATTCTGGCAATATACCTGCTAATGCTATAGGCTTGGGGAAGAGTGGCTGGAAAGCTGCCTGGCATAAAAGGACCTGGGGGTATTGGTCAACAGACGGCTGAATATGAGCCGGCAGTGTGCCCAGGTGGCCAAGAAGGCCAATAGCATCCTGGCCTGTATCAGAAATAGTGTGGCCAGCAGGACTAGGGCAGTGATTGTCCCCCTGTACTCAGCACTGGTGAGGCTGCACCTTCAATATTATGTTCAGTTTTGGGCCCCTCACTACAAGAAAGACATAGAGGTGCTGGAGCGTGTCCAGAGAAGGGCAGCGAAGCTGGTGAAGGGTCTAGAGCACAAGTCTTATGAGGAGCAGCTGAGGGAACTGGGGTTGTTTAGTATGGAGAAAAGGAGGTTGAGGGGAGACCTTATCGCTCTGTACAACTACTTGAAAGGAGGTTGTAGCGAGATGGGCATTGGTCTCCTCTCAAGCAACAAGTGATAGGACAAGACAAAATGGCCTCAAGGTGGACCAGGTGCGGTTTAGATTGGATATTAGGAAAAATTTCTTCACCAAAAGGGTTGTCAACAGGCTGCCCAGGGAAGTGGTGGAGTCACCATCCCTGGAGGTGTTTAAAAGACATGTAGATGGTGGTGCTTAGGGACGTGGGTTAGTGGTGGACTTGGCAGGGCTAGGTTAATGGTTGGACTTGATGATCTTAAAGGTCTTTTCCAACCTAAACGATTCTATGATTCTAACAATGCAACAGTCACCATTTCTAACTATGTGAACCCCTTATATCTAAAAGGTAGAAACAGGGGTCAAAGAAATTACATCGTTGCAGCATGAGAGAAAGAAGCACTCTTTTTTTCACTGGGCTGATCAAATTAATTATGCTAAATAGCTGAAAATAGAGGGAAATGAAACAGAATTAGCCCTTCAAATGATGCTTAAGGCAAAGCCAGAAATGAGCCCACTTCAGAGTGGTCCAGTGATATTTACAGATCAAGTTCTTATGCTGTTCCCTCTGGCTCTGGCTGACACCAGTTTCAGTTATTGGTACGGGTTTCTGTTGCAGAACTGCACCATACGGGAGCAGAGGGTGAGAGCTGTGAAGTTCTGGGATGCCACTACCACTAAACATGCAGGGGTTTAGAGAATTTTCAGCAATTAGTAATGCTGAATTTTGATTTGCCATTTACATAATGTGATTTTCTTTTTCTTTAAGTGCAAGCTAAGAGGCTCCCAAGAAGTCTTGTGTTTGGATGGAATAGGTAAATGTGCATTAAGCCAAATTTCTGTAGCATGTACACCTGTGCAGCCCAGAGGGAGCAACTGAATCAAACCAATGTAGTGGAGGAACAGGGAGTGGCGGGGAAACTGGTGCAAGTCTTCATTTATATCGAAATAAATGATAACTGTGTTTATTTCCAACACTGAATCCATTCACAAAGTGATTTTTGATTTAACTTAATTTAATGAGTAGTCTTCCTGCTGCTGCAGTGCTCTGAAAATTAATGATGGTGTTCAATTCCCAACCTAAAAGGCATTTGATAATACTATCAATTTAATCATACATATATTTTGGTTAAAATGCTTGTCCTGTTGACATCATTATTTATCTCTTTCCTTGCCAGACTTAACAATGTAATCAAGGAACCAGATGTACCCGTGTTGTGTAGAAGGTATTTTCTTAATATTCACAACTTTTGACATAATCTCAGGCAAAAATAGAAAACAAGATACTGCATAGCCAAGGAACAGATCAAGAGCATTTGTTTTGGTCTTGGGGTTATGTCTTGAGTTGTTTTTTTGATTAATACAAGGCATAACTTTCTTTTGCAGAAGTCAGTAGTCTATCCTCCCCACATCAGCCATCGACTTAAGTCTTCCCCTCCTGTCTTTATCAGTCAGGAAACGCATGAGTAAGAAGTAGAGACTGAAGCATAAAGTGTTCCCAGTAGCTCTTGTAATTCAGTGAAGGTCACTGGTTTTGTATTCAACCAGAAAAGACTTAACATGAGAAATTAAACAATGACTGTACTGAATTTTAAAACTCTTTTCTACTAGAAATTTTTCCAGTGTATATGGAATAATATATGCATATAAGATTTTTGTAAGACCTTTTTTATCTAAAATCTCGTACACTCCTTTACTTTTACGTATGGGTTATTATTTCCATTTTCTAAATGAGACCCTTAGGCTCAAAAATACTATTTCATTTGGCTAGGTCATGTAGTTTATCTACAGAAGAATGAAGAATACAAAACTGTTCTTCTGCTTTCTGAATCTGACTGTACATTAACCACTACACAAGACTGGGTAAATAAAAGGCTCATGAAAGAGTTTGCAGAGGCCTTCAAAGCTCCTTCTGTGGTGGGAAATTAACTCTTTGATAAAGGGGAGTATAAAACAACTCTTGAAGGGATGGTGAAAATAGAACTGTTACTTGTTGAAGTAGACAGCAAGAAAGCCCCTGTAGTACCATTATTAGGAAGCGTTTGTGAGACAAGATGAAATGCTTCTCTGGGTGGAACTACTTAGTCAATGAGGTTGTTAGGATTATATGGTGGTAAGGGTTCCTCCATAAGTAATATATATATAAATCTTTAGAGAGTTGTGTATTACTTAATGGAGTATTCTGCATACTGAAAATGAGAACTGCAGAAAAGACTATAACTGAGGAAGCCTGTCAGTATTGGTGGGACTTAAATTATGCTTCTTCTCACCAAAAAAACCTCTGTGAGAAGCTGTTACTTACTGATGGTCTGAAGCATGTGATTTAAATTTGAATGGTTTGGAGTAGCCTAGAAACTTGAGTGACTTATCCAATTCAACATAAAGAAACATGAAGTAATGAGATTGAGGGGAAGGTAATCAACACAAAGGTTTTACTGTTATTTCTTGTATGTTATGGGGACATGAGCAAAAGAAAGATGTGGTAGTGATTTGAAATAAGCCCTCTGAACTAATGAAATAATTTTAAATAGCAATAACAAAACCTTAGGAACAAGTACAAGTTTTCATGTTAGCCGCCTCATTTATTAAACCAAGAAATGCTATAGTAAACAAACCGATGGGGCAAAAGGTTATTCCTCTGGGGGCATTCTGTGATACATTAACACTACAAATCCAAGCCTCAGACAATAAAAGAAGCTCCTGAGCTCTGTTACAGTGTACGCAGTACACGTGACTTCAGAAGTAAATTGTGTACATATTGGGAAAAAGAAAACATGGAAATAAAGCTCGTTACCAGACTTCAGCAGCCCAAGAATCATGAACACATTGTTTTTGTGTTTTCACTATCCCAGCTTCCTAATAATTTAGGTATATCAGAAACAGAGTTCTGGCTTTGACTTCTCTATCATAGTCACTGACACTGTGAGATAACACAGGTAACTAAAATTGTGCATGTGTGGTTCCTGAAGCAGACCTGCATTACCTGCTTTCCTCGGAGAGGTGCTTTGATAGGATATGCAAAGTAATGTCAGTGGGACTTCTTATTCCCCAAGTTAAGAATTTCCTGAACTCAAGCCCAAAACTGAACCAACTCCTGTTTTGAATAGCTGATTCTCTGGCTACAATAGTTAATTACAGTCATATTGCAGAAAAATGGTTGAAAGACTCTTGGATTCTTCAGTTGTCTGCAGAGTCTTCTTTCTCTTAAAAAGATGTTGAGAGCTCGTGAGGGATATGTCCCTAGTTTATTATCTATATTACTGCCCCACTAAACAGGAAGGATTCTATAAATGTGTTAAGTCAAACCACCTTGAAATTAGAAGCAATAAGCATGTTTGTTTTGATCACATGTAATCATGAAGACCTGACTTATATTACTTTCCATTTCAGGTCAATAGTTCTGAGTGTGTCTTAATAAATATAAAGTTTTCTCAGAGCTTACTTTATGTTCTTCTCACGCCTGTGTAACCCTTTTTCTTCTCTCAGGCTAGCTCTTTCCTCTAACAACTTCAAAAGTTTAATGATCTTTTCTATTCTGAAGACAAACCAGCTGCATTAGCCATCTTTAAGACTATTAGCATGGGCCTTAAAGATAGGGACTGTGACCCTCACAAGGCCTGAGAGAATTTTGATTTCCTCACCAGTGAGTAGTTTCTCTTGCCTATAAATATGTTTTTCTTTTTAGAAATCTTTCAGATAAATTATGTTTTGGGATTGCCAGTTGAATTCTCTGGTATTCTAGCAAAAGGAACTAGAAAAGGACTCATCACAGAGAATATGCATGAACAGGATCATTCAGGGACTGCTGGGACACCAGGCAGAGAACAACATAATAAAATGAACGTGCAATGCAATTACTTAAAGTTTAGTAGATGAAAAATTGAAAAATTAAATAGCCCACTACTTTGTGGGCCACAGGTGTCCTTCGAGAATACACCTTCAGAACGCCTTCAAGATAGTTATTCAGTCAATACAGTATAACTGGTAAAGAAATTTAACTTTCCAAAACGCAGATGGAAGGTCTTGTCTTGGGTTCATAACCAGTAAAGAAAGAGTGAACAAACAAACAGACAACATCACAAAACTGAGTGAATAGGTGACAAAATGGCACCTGGAAATCCAGGTTCATAAGTGCAAAGTAATGCATGTTGAGGGAAACTGAGATGCTACACAGAATGATTGGATCTAACTTACCTATTATCAATCTGAAATGGGATTTTTTTTTTTTCTTTTTTTGGGGGGGGGGAGTGGGGAACTGTTGTGGATACTTCTGTGTAACTGTCCACTTTTGCGGTGCAAACTGACAAAAAGAAAACATTGCCAGGAACTGAGGGCAAAGCAAGGAACACGTTTACGTTGTTGTGCCCAGTGCGGGACCTAATCTGAATGCAGTGAACTGTTCTCTGATCCAACTGCTCGAGTGTTTTTGAGGACAGGGCTGTTATAAGCCTCGATGCAATTCATAAGTGATTGTTTAACATGGTGCCATCGTACAGCAGGCAGAGTTGTTGACTTAAAGTAGTTCCACTGCCATTGCAAACACAGCTAAATCCTTGCTAAAATACAAGTAACTAAGTACCTGTAAAATTGTTTGAATCAAAAAAGAACAAAACCAGAAGCTTTACCTGAGAGTGAAAAGAAACAGGCTTCATCTCTTCTGAGGGTTACAGATGCTTGGTTAACATCTACTGCCGTAGTAGTTCTAATTTGCTGTGGCATTTCCAGAACTAGTACTAAAGTGGCAGTAGCAAAAATAAGTAAATAGCTCTGAGAGAGGTTTTTCCCACTGCAGTTTTGATTTACTGAGAAGCTGCTCAAGGAAAGCCCTTTCTCATTGTGTTTCTGCCTTATTTTATATATTCCTTCTTGGGTGTTTGGTCAAACCAACCTTCTGAACTGATTCGGCCTTTGCTGCATTTAGAGATGTCAAATCACAACTGAAAGATGGAGAAACACTCATTTTTCTTTTTCCCATTCAGAGCTGCCAAGCTACTGTGTTTTAGCACCTGCACAAATTAGCATACTCTGCTCCAGCAGAGTACTGACTCCCGGACATCTCTAAAGCTCTTATTATGGGCTAAACCAGAAATTACTATTGGCTTCAGAAATGCCAGCTCTTCTTGCGGTTTCTGGATTTCCTTTGTGTCTCATCCAACCAGAGCAAGGATGTGTTCTTAGCTGGTGAAAATTAATTTGAATACACAAAAGCCAGTGATGTTTGCTGATTTACATCTAATAAGGATCTGACCTATCTTTGAACTCCTCACAGGCCTATGTTGTTGACTGTCTTCCAAATCATGTGTCTTTTTTATAGTATGGTCAGGTGAGCCTTTTCCAAGCTTTAACTTATATAGCAAACCTGTGTTGAATGTATAGGAAGTATGCTGCATTTCCATCAGTACAGAGTATCATTTGCTTCTGTGAGTGGGCATGGCTTTTACCAAGTTTACCCTTGCGTAGCCACTTTAAGTCTCTTCAGGCAAACCAAATCTTATGCGAAACATCCTTCATGGCCCAGCCCCTCTACAGCAAGCAGCATGCATTTCTGGACAGTGCTGTCACCATAGTTTTAAGTTTTGATAAATACCAACCTGTGTGGCTCCTGCTATGTAGCAAGTTAGTGCACAGGGATAAATCCTGACTCCTGACTGTGTGAATTCCTCTCGCAAGCCTCTCGCTTCTATTCATAGCCCTACACACAGATGTAGTTGAAAGCTCAGTTAAACTAGTGAGAGCATAGACCAAGCCTCTTGCAATTTGGCTGTAAAAAAAGAAAGACTAAGAAATTATTTGTTTAATTCAAAAACAGTTTACATAAATACACTTTGCAAAGAAACCTTCCTGACAGTTTTGTATAGTGCTTGGAGTAATTTTGTAATATACTTCGGGTAGCAAAGTTAAAGCACTTAGCTGCCTATATTTCTATTGCAAGTACCATGCTGTATATGGGCTCTTGTCTGATTTCAGTGCCAACAAACTGAGCCTCTGCCGCTACTAATGTACCAATGCATCAGCAAGACCATTAACCTCTCCTTTTACATGCTCAGCCCCGCAGTGGTTATTATTTATCAAGCAAAGCATGCTGCAAATATTCTCAGCAGGTTTTCTAGTTCTGTTTTCCTTCTTTAGCTGATGAGCTGTGGTATACTATCTTCCCCCTTGTAAAGAGGAGTAAATAATACCAGATACTTTACAAAAAAGAAAAATAACTGTTTAAAGATGGGAAAATATTCATATATGCTAATATTATAATCCTAACTGATTTTTTTAAGTTGTCATCTCATTTTTGTGAAAGTAGCTAGAAAAAAATGTGCACTTGACAGAGTAGAAAACTCTTTCACTAATTTTTGAGAAAATGCAATTATATTAAGTTGTCATTTTTTATAGGTTTTTCATCATTTTTATTTTTGAGAAAAAACCTTTTCAGTGGGAACCCACAAAAATGCTGATTGAAAATATTTTTTTCTTTGTAAAAATGCTATCTTTGTGTCATTTCTAACTGTTGCAAAAATCTAAGTACATTATTTAGTATTTTATGAAATTTTATAGTATTGTTCTGATTTCCTACAATTTACTATGAAGGACATGCCATATTTTTGTGTGTGTTGCTATATTCAACCATATCATAGAATAACTTGAAAAATATATGCACAGAGGATGTCCCAGGCATTATTTGAAGAATTTCTAATTAAAGTGGGAAAAGGAAGCAACAGAAGCGTAATGTGAAGAGGGGTAGTGGTAAGGCTGCCTTTTTTGCTTGATGAGACAAGGTGGCAAATTCAACAGAGCAAAAATTGCTGGGAGTCGAAGCCAACTTCTCCCAGCCATAGGGCATGAGGCTGCTCCCGTTGGAAGCGGTGCTGCTTTTTTCAAGGCTACCGGAGCCTGGGGGAATGGTTCTTGGGCTTTCACTAGCCCACATCTCCCCTTTTCCTGCCAGCAGCCCTGGCCCCACTCCCATTTCAGTTATAGCACTGTGAACGGGTCTGTAACCTTGGTGGAGAAGCAGGAAAGTGGTGTTAATAATAAGAAGGCTAATTGTCACTCTACACCCCATCTGCTTTGGAAATGACAGCGTTCAAAGAAACTATCCTTACATAAAGCAAATAGTTCTTCTCCAGAAAGCATGCAGCAGTATGTCCTTTAAATGGCAGGCTGTAGGAAAGAGTGCTTATGCAGACGAATATCTGTATAGCATATCAGCTTGCATGTTAAGAGATGCTCATACAGTTGTGGGTCTAAAAAAACTGAATCAGTGGGTATCTAACATCAGCATCTTCTTTCCAATTTTTTTTTTCCTGGAGGCGTTTGGTATGGTAGTCATAGGAGTTGACAGAGCTGAAGGGTTTCACGATGGAGAGGGAGAAATCGCTTCAAATGTTGTCCAAGTGGCAGGACCTCATGAGGCAGGGGGTTTCCTTTGCCCAGAACTCCTTTCTGTGTAATGAGATTTATATTATGAAGACACCTTCCACCTGCACAGTGCCCCTCTGCAATGTCCTTGACCTCAGGACTACGAGAATGGAACTGGGATGTAAATCTGCTGGAGTTATCTCCCTGTGCCCTCACACAGACCCCCTCCCATTTTTAATCTTCCAACATCAGACACAACGCATGTGATTCTGATCTCATTTATAGTACTGCAAAATGGAGATTAATTCCATCTAAATCATGCAGCCAAGTCAAGTTTTGGAAGTGTACCTTTAAGAAGCATATGGCAGAACACAAATGTATTAAAGTCATCAATATTTATGGAGCAGGTAAAATGCATATTAGACAGGCTAGATGCCATCTGTCAAAATAATCTTGATTCCAACTTGCTATCCAAAATGATGAAGACTAATTCTAGGGCCAGCTCCTTAAGTCAGGTTAAAAGACAACATAGTCTTGTGCCAACAAAAGTGAGGTTATCACACAAATGAATACAAAAGGATATCCTTATGTATTGAGTCACTGTCAATTCCAGACATGTACCAAAAATCTCGGACGCTGAACACGTCATGGAGTAGTCCCTAGGCATGACTTTGTCAAAGTAATTTTGTCCTTCAGACCAGAGTGCTAATTGTTCAGAAGTATTCTAGGCAAATTATGCCAAAAGTAAATTAACTAGTGACTCAGTATCCCATTTCCTAAATCACCTATTAGAAGAGAGGAACATATATGCACATTGGTGGAATAGATTATTTTAGGTAAGGAACAGTCTGAAATTTTCCCCTTTCTAGATTAATTCCAGGAAGTGTTGGGATTTAAATATTTATGGTCTAATCCTGCAACAGCTTATGTTAATAAAACTGTCATTAAACCCACAGGAAGAAATTTCAGACCCTGGAAGGTAAATTAATTTCAATCCTGTTACACAGGGCTGTTTAATGTTCTCCACAGAAATCCCTAAAATAAGGCAAAAGTGACTTGTTTTTCAGAGTTTGGGGGGATTTTTGTTTCACACACACCAACCTGAAGCTCTGATCATGTTTGCCAATTTGGCTAGAATTCTGATTAAGCTTAGGAAAAAAAACCCAAACCTAAGTTTTACATCAGGGGTTTTGTATAATTTACAGTTTCAACCCAAATAACTTTTGCTTTAAGATTCTTCGGTTTCATTCAGAGCAAAACAAAGCAAATGGTAACTTGAAGGAAAGGGGACATAAATGGTGATGCATCCCAAGCAGGTTGGCAGTGTAGGAGTAAAGGGAAGCCCTTCCCCTACTCAGTATCAGGGGTAGGTGCCAAAATCCCCCTTTTCAATGTTAAAAAAGTATTTACCTTGACATACATTATGAGTAGGAAAGTATTTGAAATTCTATTGGCTAAGATACTGTCAGCTGCTCCTTTTTTTCTCATTCTTAGAAAATCCAAGTGTCGACATTTTCCATATATTTAGAAAAGTTTTAAAATGCCAGGAAATGAATGTCACATTCAGTAACCAATGGACACTTCATTAGCAAAGCTGTTATTAAGCAACATGCAGCCAAAGCCCCCTAAAATCAAAGGGAAACTTTCCATTTGCACCTTGAACTA
Source organism: Aquila spilogaster (assembly GCA_024606505.1). Classification (NCBI taxonomy): domain Eukaryota; kingdom Metazoa; phylum Chordata; class Aves; order Accipitriformes; family Accipitridae; genus Aquila; species Aquila spilogaster. Next base: position 22,300 of record JANHGO010000832.1, read on the forward strand.
GGCCTTTAAACACAAGCCAGGTAGTAGAAAATCAGGCCTGATTATTACATTTCTTATGAAATGCTTATGTCCTCTGCTATGTTATTAAATGCAGACTGCCTGATCAAGGGTATTTTTTCCTTCAAATGGACCCCCTGAGTCCATTGTATGTCATGGCAAATATCCACAAAATGTTTCTTTTGCTGATTAATGCCTTCATTAAATACTATTTAAATTTTAAAGATTAAAGCAACTATTTAGAGTTCATTTTTCCTACTACTGGTTCCATGCTTCGTCAGTGATGTGAATGGGTATTTTGTTGTTGGCTACACAAAAGAACTTGCAACCTTTTCATTTTTACTCAAAGCTTCTATCCCCTTAATGGGGTACTACATTGGGGTATAAATTGTAGTGGCGTTTGTTTGTTTGTTTTTCCACCTTCAAAACGTGTTTATGGAATAGTAGAAAATGGCACAACTTGATATTCCAGCTCATAGGTGGCAGGGGAAAAAAAAAAAGAGTAAGGTCACTGAAAGTGGAGTGTATTTGTTCTGTACAAGTAGAGTTTTGTGTTCTCATTTTGATTCTTCAAGTTAAGCCCTTCCTGCTAAGTGCCTTCAAGTATGCTTCCTCAATGAGAATTGATGTTGCTGAGCTCCATCTATAACCCAGACCTAGTATAAAAATGTTCAAGGAAGACTAAGCCTAATTTAATCTATTACATGATTGTGCAAAATTGCTTAACCGCATCAAAGAAGCAGGGGCATCTACTCTGGGAAAGACCTTGTAAAAGAGCTTTCAAATGCAAAATGCAATCTTACAGGTGATTTAGTCATGGGAATGCATCACTGAATGTATGCTTCACTTATGCCTCTAAAATCAAAACAATGGAACCATTATCAGAGAAAGAAATATTAGAACCATTTTCCTTATTAACTTTTCTTATTAGAGGATATTTAGCTGTCTATTCTTCTTTCCTTTTTCTTCATTTGATCAAAGCATTTCTGAAAAGGATCCTTATTAGAAATAAAGCATCTTCCAAGGGTCAGGAGACATTTTGAATGTTTTTTCTTAAACAATAAATTTAAATATTGGTTGGAAAAGGGAGGAGGGGTGTAGAATTTGGAATGAAGTGAATGAAGTTCAATTCTGAATTACGTTTCTTCCCATAAAGTCCAGTACTACTTGTGCGAAGGTAATATTTCTTCTACACCCAGGCCTTGCTGTAGTCACTGAATGTTATTTACCGGTTGAAAAAATGTCAGTGTTCTGTTATTTGGTTTCCAAAGTAGTTTGAATGCCTGTGTACATCTCATTCCTTGGTTAAGCTGGTAAAGTGCATTGAAAAAAAACCTCAGCAGGATTTAGGGATTTTTTTGGTGATTTGGTAATGCCTACTTCAGGCAAACACCACCATGAAAATTACCTTACTTCAGTGAAACTCTGCCCCATTTTTCATTATTTGTTTAGTCTGACATTGCTTCTTCAGCATGGGAGAGGAATGGTTGACACAAACCCGAGGCGTATGGCTCTAAAATACCCGACCTCTGTTGTCCTTTGCACGCCTTTGATTTTGGGGGCCATTTACACTCATTCTTAGAGCATGAAGGGGATGTTATGGTTAATAACAGAAGACCTGGAAGAAGCCTGGCCACTACCCTTCCCCAGGCACAGCCTTGAGAGTGATTGCGTAGAGCTATTCCTCTCACCTGCCTCTGATCATCCCCTGGAACAGATTGATGCAGTCACATAACCAGGCTCATTTCAGATACCAGAAATCTTTATGAACCATTAATTACTGAGGGCCCAGCTCACTGACATCCATCCCACACCATCCGAATCACCTGGATCCTCCTCCAAAGCTTCATTCAGAGGCAAGCTGAAGCGTAGCCAACCCCCCCCGCCCCGGGTCGGCAGTGATTGAAGGGGGCAAAGTGCCCAAGGAGCAAGGAATTACCCTTTGTAGCAGAGTGGGAGTGCCTCTGCACCAGTGGTCCCCACCCTGCGCCTCCCACCTTGCTCACAACCAGACAGCATTAAAAAGATAAACTGGGACTGATGGGGAGGAGCCAAGATTGATGTTATGCGCAGAGTATGTTGCGCACAGTCCAGTTCCTGTACGCTGTAGTGGCAGGAAGAAGGCAGGCAGAGCTGCCCAGCCATATTTTCCTGCAGCATTTAACTTTTGCTCAGAGCACAGAAGAGTCTAGATGTGCCCTCCACCACTCTCCCCAGTAAAGGTGAAGCTGGATAAAATGACAGTGTTTAAAAGAGGATCTTCCTGGGATTCCAGGACTCTTGCTCTGTGAGGAATGTTTGGAGGCAGAGACAAGGTCCTGTAAATGCTGATACATACAAAAGCCAAGATGCTATTTAATTGCAAATGGACTTGCAAGTACTAAGCAGTGGCAGAACAAGGCCTTAAACCTTTTTTAATTGTCAGACATTTGGGGCTTCTGTTAACAGCCTTCTCATTCCTTGATTAGATCCAGAACCTGTAGAACCACTTAGTTTAGTTATTTTAAAATACTAGTGTCAATAAAAGGCTAGAGTGACCTCTCACTTGTGATTACCAAGTGATGTGGTTTGTAGCTTCTGAGAACCAACTGCATGTAGTAATGCAATAGTTATATGCTCAAATGCATCATTGTATGCTCAGATGTGAAGGTGTTTCTGTTTGTATGCAGACAAACTGCATAACTCCAAATGCCAGCACTCATTGAAGAGTGAATTTCTTCATCCAAGTCAATGTGGTGCCCTGAAAATAAGAGCTTACATGGAAGTGCTGCTGCAGTGTTAGGTATGGCAGCAGAACGCTTGCACTGCTGCAACACAGATTCAATTGTGCTTCTGCCAAGAAAACCTTGACAATCTTGTTTGGGCTTTGTGATCGGTTTTTAGCTCCAGTGTGCTGTAGCTCAGTTGAACGAATACCATGGGTTTAGCAAAGGTGTCACAATTACACCGCATTGAGCAATGCGTCTGCAGCAGACTCAGCCTGGGTGCAAACAAGTTGTCTGCGTTTCTCAGCAGATGAAGCTAGTATAATGTTGTCCATATTGACTTGTATTTAAATGCACAGAGATCCTTCCTCATTCTTTGTTAGTTAGAGGAAGCTGACTATGGTTGCCAAAATCACAGAAGTCAAATGCCAATAATTTGAAGCACAAACTAACTGAAGGAACAGACACTTACACTAACCTACATATTCGAAAAAAATGGGTAGAAGGTTGTTAGTGTTTTCCAATTCTATTTTAAGCCACATAAAATTATCACTTCATTAAAACCCCTGAAACATTAACTTCAGGGGCTAAATTTAGATTACACCAGTGTAAATCCAAAGCACTTCTCATAAGATAATCATTTTATGTAGGTATAACCAAAGTCTAATTTTGTCTGCTTTTGAGAGTGCAGCCTTGTATCCATAGAGATGGAAGCGGAATTGTGACTTTGGCCTTTTAATAGCAAAGCTATTTCATTTGTGACTAAGTATGGAAGGCTACCTATCTACCTTAATGTAGGTGGGCAATGCGCAGGGAAAGAGGAAAAATGAGATTGAGGGGAGCCTGACTCTGAAGAGCAAGTATTAGCAAATACTATCCTCGGTAAGCTTCTGAACTAATCAGAGTTGTAGCATCTGGAGTACCCTGCAGCATGGAGTTCCACCACTTGCTTCCTCAAGCAGTTTCGTTTGCTGGCCCGAATTCTCCTCTTTCTTTAAACGTCATGAGCTAAGTGTTGGCGAAGCACCCTGGCACAGCGTATTCAAAGCTGAGATGTTTCCTCTTTCCAGACATTAGTTAGTCTGGACCTTCGGTCTTTGGCACATAGGAATTCCTGCTGGAAAATAAGCACAAATCCAGATTGCGAACAGTCTCTCTACTCTTGTAAGAGCAGACTGTGATTTCCCCCCTATCACCCATAAAAGCACATAGAAGTATTTTATCTTCCTTATGTTCTTTCTGGTGATCCTCCAAGGATTTTGATGTTTTACATAGACCCTTGTTCAGAGTTGGGATTTAAAAGCCTTGGTTTAGCTGGTATGTTTCAGGGCAAGTAATAATCTTTCTGTGTATTTTGAACTGTCCTGTGGGACTTTAAGCATTGAAGTGCTGCTAAGTTTGGAAAGTTGAAGTTTGGAAAACCTGTGAGAGAATGTTGGTCTCCTTCAATTCTTTTCTTTCCTCAGATATTTCTGATGTAGTTCTGTTTTCATCCTTGTAATCTAGGCTTTTTCCATAAAGAATTAAAGTTCCAGCAATAACAATTGTGCTGGAAATATTCTCTGGCTGATTGGTAGTGCCAAAAAGCTACTACTGGAAATCTTGAAGAGAATATGCTTACATGATTTACACAGAAACTTCTGCATTTTTTTTTCCATAGATTGCACGTTATTACTGAATAAAAACTTCTCATGGGTACAAGGTATGCACAATAGCATACTTCTTGCTCATGTGTAAAAGCTTTGGATATTCAGTGCACTGGGTAATCTGAGGAATAGGAAGAGTATGTGAGACAGTGCAGAGAAGCCCCAGCACTTGCTTCCTAGAGCATATGGTGTTTCTGGTCTCCAGGACACATATCCGTGTCCATAAGAATTGAGCTACAAAATATAGCCAGTCATTCTGCATATGCTGGTGCTTATGAATCCTTTCAGTGGTTAGAGATGGTATAATTAGCTACAGGAAAGCATAACCCTCTGCCTTCATAAAGAAAGAAAGAGATCCTTTATGCTTAACAAGCTTTGAATCTTTTATTTCAAGTTGTAGCTGCTACGTTACCTGAGTGCATGCAGCCACTGAAACCGTAGAGAACACACTGAGTAAGATATTCAGTGTTGGGAAATCATGGGAAGACGTGGCTGTGGTCTTCAAGCTCCAAACTCACATAATTGTGTTGCCCGTAGCCTGTCAATTACAGTGCAATAACTGACAAATGAGAAAGCTTTTATCAATATTTGCATAGTGTGGGAACCAAACAAACCAATTTTGCAATTTGTGACTGCTTAATTATGTGTTTGGAGGCCAGGTCTGTTGCAGATAGCAAAACAAGTTTAATTATGTCCCACAGTGAAAGGTTTAAAAGTCTTTTAAAAGGTTTTACAGCATTAAAAATGCACTTAATATTTTGTTTATTGCTGGACACAATAAATTACACACATTCTGCTTTGCATATCTTGTCAACCAGCAAACTTTTGGACCATTTGGGGTATACCTGGGGAGAGGAAAGGATCCATCCCCAGTTGCCCCAGTGCATTTCATAGCAGCTCCCTGTCCGAAAGCACATGTCCTCTCACAATTCTATCTTCCGTAGCTAGTGGGAGTCATTTCTTTCACCTCCTGGCTTCAGGCTGCTGCTGCTGGACTATTTGTGTATCTGTAGCAGTATGGCTGCCAGGGGATTTCAGAGGGGGAGAGGGGGAAGCAGGAGGCAGTAGCTTTGCTTAGGCCACTGCACTGATCAGAGAGGGCATCAAAAAGTACCATCTCAGAGGGGATCCTCCATCTAATTTCCCTCCAGAGTCAGCTGACAGCCAGTTGCTATTCCCCTCCCCTCCTCCTTTGTGTTCCAGGGAGGAAAGGAAGGTGGAAAAGGAGCAGGAGGCCACAGGCAGAGTAATTAAAGAAGGATGTCCCTACAGAGGAGGCATCTTGTCATTGTGCTCGGCCTCTGCCTTCAGCAGCATCAGCTGGCACCGTAGCACACACTACTCCCGTGTATCAGCTGATGCTGTGGCAGATGTGCAGACCCCCAGCCCCATCAAAATCCAACTCTCTCCCTGCTCTAACTTCCCACAGACGGGTCCTATCTCGGATTGTCTCTGTTAGGAAATACCACAGGAAAAAATACTCTGAAGTGGTTGCAGTACTAAATATTTGGTGGTGAGCCTTTCTCCACTGAGCGTGTCCTGTCTGGAAATCCAGTTGGCTTGATTTACATCTTCTGCTTTAGTCTCTTTCAATCTTCAAATTCTTTTTGAAGTATTTCTTACCCTTTTTGAGTGAGGAAGCACTTGACCTTGCTTCCAAGACCATCTTGTCCAGTGTTGGTGTCTCTACTTGCTGCAACCAACTGAAAACAAAACCAACCTTTGGAAGTTTAATAATGTCTGTTTCCCTATGTTGGTTGCTTCTACACATAGGAGTAGATGCCCAAGTTTCAGATTTGTGCGGTAGATTTGTTACAGATAGAAGTAGGCAGCAAAAAATGTAGCAACTAAAGAACTTACTGTGAGCAGTGACCCAGGGGTTGAAACATGCTGCTTTATGAAACAGTTTTCTCTAGGTGATGTACTAATTTTGCTTGAATAGCAGTTGTCTATTCCTTTGGCAAAAGAATAACTTCAGTTGCGAGTTGAGGTTGTAACGGAGTTGTTAGCTATGCTGTGAATTAGTCTCCAATTCTTTCATGATTCATTTTAAATATAGTGGAGGTTGGGCTGGAGAAATCAGCCTAAGGATTGATGTTGTTCTGTGTGTTGGAGAGCTGAGCTGCTTCCCTGTGGATCCCTAAAGAAAAGGATAAAAGAAGGAAGATTGAAGTTTACAGGGAAGGCTAGAAAAGATGCAGGCAAAGCTTTTTCTCACTGCCACTATGGCATCTGCTGACCCAAATGCCTACTGTAACAAAAGGGTGTAACCATGTATTATTAGAGAGCAACCACTAGATGTGGTGCCATCCAATTAACTCTTGAATCGCTTGTACTGACTGGGAAGGTTGGAAGGGAACTGAGGAGATGAGATCTTTGTTCCTCATGTTACTGTTTCTTTTACAGAGTTGCAATACATGAGGGGAGAAAGTGATTAAATCAAATTTAGTCCTACAGCTAATGCAAATTATAGGCTATATACAGAAATGTACAACATTGTGAATGTGATGTTTAAACAATATGCTGACTAAATCATAAGGAGCACTCCTATATGTGATATATAGCACATAACAAAAGTAAAATGTTTAAATAACGGTCTGCAGAAATATGATTTTAAGTTACAAAAAAAAAAAAAAAAAAAATCTTATCAGTACTGAAACTGAAGGAAAATTTCTTCCAATAACCACCAAGAGACAGTTTCTCCACTGCAGTCAGGAAAAAAAAATTAGAGGCTGCCAATCTATAAATTCAGGGGCTCTGGATATTTTCTCCTTCACCAAGACAGCTTCCAGCTCTGGACCGCCAAGCCAGAGTAAACATACCGCCTTCAGCCTACCTTCCCAGGTGATCGCATCTGCCCCGCGTGGCTCCCAGTCCCTGAGTCCTGAGCCAGTACAAACAGCATTTGCCTTCCAGTCGCGGTCTGACTCCGGATCAGGCAGCCACCAAGGGGAATTCTCAGAATATGCATCACCGAGCTGCTGTAGCAATATTGCTTGGATCTAGGGACCTCCCCCAGACCACTGTTACCTTGTTCTCATCATGTTTCACAACTTCTGCTCCCAAAATGCCAAAAAAAAAAAATATTTTGAGAAAAGACCCTACTGTCCTCCTTAAAGAGCAAGTATCTCCAAGGCTGCACTAACCGTTAGCTGTAGTGTGCTATAAAATGCTCCGCTATTTTTACAGAGCTGGGCATGGTAGAAATAAGCAATAATGAGGAGCAGGACAGATGATCTTGCTTTAAACTTACCGGTTCCTTAAAATTTTGATAAAAACTTCTTATCTTTAACCTTTATCTCTAATTCTTCTCTTGGAGAGGGGCTGAAGTTTTGAGCCTTTTTTTTTTTTTTTTTTTTTTAAATCCCCAGTCATTCCTTGCTGAGAGAGAAAGTACAAAATTGACAGAGAAAGGAATTTTATTCTGCAGCTTTTAAAGAGGGCAAGGGCATTGCAAGCAATGGAGATTAAAAAAAGAAAATTAAACTATAAAGAAGTACTTGACAGTGTCTCTTCTGCACTTATTGGAATATGCTGCTCAAGCTAAAAGAGAGGGCAAGAGGTAATCTGCTCTGCTATTTGCTTTTAATATGATCATGTTTTTGGCTCCCACTACATCTAATGCTGCTTGTATCGTTCAAAAACACACCTCATTATCTCATGTTAAATGTTGAGCTGCTGGAAAACACATTGTAGTGGGTAGTATGCCTCTGAGGTTATGATATACACGAAATATGTAAGCTCAAAATATGTTTGCAATCACTGACAATACTGCCTGCTAATGTATTATTACACCATTTGTCTTGTTCTTAGTGTTAAATATTTTGTTCCTTAAGCCTTAAGGCAGCTTAGCTTTGGAGGCTAAGTTTCATGTAACTGGTTTAGCTATTGTTGCTGATATTTATCTCAGATGCACTAACTTGGGTGTAGTCTGCAAAATCAATAAATAAAACATGTTAAACTTAGTTGCAGATTAGCAGGTGTCTTTTAAGTTTTCTTCATATGGTAAGTATAGAGCTAATTTCAAAATCATGCAGCTAATTTGAACACGGGTGAGGGAGAAATTAAGTTTCACTCTATAAGCCTTGTTTTCAGGGATTGAAAAGCTAGGTCCAGGTTCAATGCATCATTCTTGAAGCATTGAACAAAATCAGTCTTTGTTCTTCAGTGAAACTTATCTACAGAAGAGCCGCATAACTTCCTGTGAAATACAGCCCTGCAGATGTGCTTTGCTAGTTGTCCCTCTGCTTTTGCTTCCTTTGGTCAAATAGTCAAGAATAGACACTTTGTGCTGGAGTGAAAATTATGCTGCCTCGTTTGCCCTCTGCCAAGACGGAGCCCTGCTCACCCAAGGGGCATGACTTCCTGCCAGTTACTCTGCTGTTTGTTTATTTGTAAAGCGTAATGGGATATCACTCAGTGAAACCAAAGTCTCCCTCCTTCAAACCTCCGAAAAAGAGGCAGCAGGTTCTCAAGCAAGTGCAAACAACCTGAACTGATGCTGTAAATGCATAAATGTAGGCAATAAGCAAGTGGAGACAGTGGATGTGGTAGACAATAATTAAATAGTTTAGCTCTAAGAAGCATGTGATCAGAGTTCAGGAGGTAGCTGGTCCCACTTTAACGAGTCAGAAAATAAGAAAGTGAATTGTAGCAAATTAAGACTTTAAGTGGTTGGGCTATAAACCAGAATAGAAATTGATTTTATAATAGTCTTGCATACTCCAAATATCCTTAAGTGCTTTATGTTTTAAATAGAGTAAATGCATAGCAAAATGAATTGCCTATTATGCACCAAATCGTACATTTGTTATTAAATCTTAGAACAGGACAGATTTTACCAGTATCTTTTCTATAGGTATTTATTTAGCATAAAATTTATTTAATAGTATGAAATGGTCCAGAAACCAAATCTACATTCATGGCCCCTTTGAGTTAGATGCAGCATAAAGAGAGTTAATAAGATCCCTACCCCAAATAATCTGTGTTGTTAGAAGGCAAAAAGCACAGAGGTTGGTGAACACATCTGGCTTCTTATATTTGTCTCTATATATCTTTGTATTATACTCTCCCAATTAAGTGGGATGAATCAAGCATTTTCTGACTCACAGATTGCCACAGAGGTGGGTTTCAAAGCAGAGGGTGTAAGTGACTTTTCTGATATGCGTGGGGCAGGATGGAACTGCAGTCTAAAGCAGGGCAACGGAGTAACAGAATGAAGTAGGAGGAAAAAGAAACCAGGAATACATTGAGAATGTAAAGAGGCCAGAGTCATGGAGCAAGGGAGGTTTGAGCAGAAGCTTGGATATGTGGAGAGATGGGAATACCTATGGGATAAGTTTCTGTCACTACTGAGTGCAGCTAAGACTGCTGACCTGGTGATTCAGACTTGGGGAAACCGATGACTGCGGGTCTCAGAAATAATGAAGTGCAGAAAGAGTAGTATAAGGGGATGTACGGAGGTGAGAGGATGCGAATTGAAAAATATCCCATCCCTTCGTATTCATCCCCAGGGAGGATGGCAGCCTGCTACTGCTGTCAGTGAGATATTGGCACAGAGGTATGAGTGGAGAATATGAGAGTCAGACCTGCTGAGGTCCTGTGGAACTGTCAATGTAATGCAAACTGATGAGACACTGGAGGGGGACAGGGTTTAATTTCCTTAATTTTTTTTTTTTACTTGGTTTAATTTAACATAAAGGTAGTTATAGCAACGTATGTTCACAGACTATGCAAGTGTTTTGCCTTGTTTGATACATAATACTTTCTGATTTTCTCTAATTTTACATTGGTCCAGGCAGCTTTCCCAGTAACGTATTCTTGGCTCATATTTGTAGTGTGACATTTTTGATAAGTATTGTCTGGGCTAATCCACTGTGGAATAATCTTTTGGATTATCCACTGGAGCCCTGGTCTTCCAGCACAAACACAAACAAGCTCTAGTTAATGCTGTTTCCCTTTAGGAAGGTGATCACTATATTCTCAGGTGAAGCAATTACAAGAAGGAAACCTGAATCTGTGTTTGGGTTTTTTTTTAAAGACAAAATGAGGTGCTCTAGGCAAAATAATATCCATTCCTGACACAGAGTCTGTATGTACATAGAGGTGCTGCTCTACTTTTCTACAAAGACAGAATGAGGAGCAAAAGAACTTATTCTGCCTTAATTGGAACATATTCAGGTACTGTAGGTTTGGAAGCCTGGTTCAGTATGAGGTTTACGTAAACTTCTGAATGAAGACCATGGATGTATGCCTGCATGTTTACATGTGAAAGCAAATATATATAATGTGTGCCATGTATCAGTAACCTTTTTGTGACAGGATGACCTTAGAAGGAATGGTCTTACTGCAGTACTTGGCAACAAGCTTCTCTTTAGTTGTAACTAAAATAATAATTATGTTTTTATATCAGAGAAACCTGTGAAATTGCACTAGTTTGGTGAAGCTTTTTCCCATGCTTTGATAAACAATTCTCACTCTGCTTCCTGTGATAACTATTTCACTTCCGAGACTTGGGATTTGCCCTGTTACTGAAAAGTGTCTGTAATTTGTAGGCATCTCATTGCTTTATATTTAATCTTAACATAATGTTGTGCCAATTATTTGTGTTGAATCCTCATATTATGGTGGTGAAAGCTCTGGTCCTGGTAAGTACCCAGAAGCAAGGCTGTCTAGCCAATGTGTAGGCAAATAATTCGCAAAACTGAGTGAAAAATACAGGTTTTAGTCAACAGTCTAGGTGACATTTTGTGGGAGGGAAAGAAGGGAAAGAAAGTGTGATCCCAATTGACTTGTCCACAGTTAACTGACAGTCAGGATCATCTCTTTTTTTTACTGAGATGTATTTTCTAAAATTATTATTGGAACAACATTTTGTGTAAACATTTACGTGTGAGTACTCATAACTCTACGTTCTGTTTAGGTCATCTGTAGTATCTGCTATCTACAGATAGTGTGAGAATAATGTTTATCCAGTGGAAAATAAACTGGTGTTGTGACAGGTTTTGCATTGCCTTGGGATGGTTGAGGACACAACAATGACCTGCCTCAAGTTGGGAAAAAGGGAAGGTTATGCAAGCAGGAGAGTGTGTCCCATACAAGCCAGCACTATCGGGCAGGGCTGCCAAAGCTCCAGCACCATCCCCAGAAATCTGCCCTGGTCCCTGCTTAGCTGAGCTAACAAGCTATTCTTGATAAGTTTATCCTGTATGCTAAGCCCCAATAGGGCTTGAAATACGCTCTTACCTACTGCATGTAGCTCTTTGTCTGCATTATCTCACGCAAACAAGAGAACTCTTTTTTCTGCTTCTTATTGATCCCAGTAGGTGACTTATACTGAAGGAAGAAACACCTGATTTATTAGTCATTGGTCCCCCTTCCTGAGGACTCAGCATCTGAAATAAATTGAATAGGGTTAAGAATGTACTTAGACCCAGACACAATTGTTTGTGTGTCTTGTCTTTACAATAAGAAAAAAAACTCTGAAGCAAATTCAAAATGTCATTAGTGTCATGCTATAAATAAACAAAATGCTACACAGATAAGAGAGTACCACACTTTCAATTCTGGAAATAGCTTGCAAGCCATTAGGTGCAGGATAAGATATAGAACCACAGATTTAGAAAGGAAAAGTAAAGACAGATTAGTGCTGAGGAGCAGAAGGAAAAAGCAATCTGTGACCGTACTGTCCGGATTTTCCATCCTGAAATGAAACTATTCCCTCTAGAAACATGAGGAGACATCAGTATTATTTGGCAAGATGTTGTGCCTCGTTCTATCTGCCTTTGAAAATCAGTCTCAGGGAATCAGAAGCTGACCACAGCTGACCTGATGGAGTTTCTCCCATGTTAGGAGAGCCCTGGTGCAAGTCTGGGTCCTCTTTTTCTCTCCACAAAGCCTCTAGCAGTAGCAAGGTGTTGGCAGGTAGGATGGGGAAGAACTAGAGTGCCCTGCATTCAGCATATCATGTGGACTGATGTGTAATATCTATGGAGCCAGCTATTACAAGGAAAGACTTGCTCCTTCTGCATCTCGGAAATCAGGGAGGGGTAACACGCTATTTCTATGCCTTTTTTTTTTTTTTTTTTTTTTTTCTGCACATGGCAGTCAAGCCAACTTGCTTTTTCTGGGATGTGTGCAGCCCAGTAGATAAGAGAGCAAACACCACCTATAAAGGGGACTCATTCCAACCATTTGGTTTGAGTTGAATGGTAGATCTCAGAAAACATGTTTTCCATTCATAAAAAGAAAAAAAAAAGCTACTCTCACTACTTTCCAGTGTCATCCTCTAGAGCCTTGAGGGCCAAGTGTCACACACCCTTACTTTGTACATCTTGCTTTTATAGAGTCTGTTTTTCACTCCCAGAGATTTATCGTCCCAGTGAAGAAACAGTCTGGATGTGCCTCTGCAATGGAAATGTAGCCATGTATTTGCTAGGAACAAGCTTGTGGTTTACCAGAATATTTCTGTTTCCTTCTGAGGTTTCCAGCTAATGAAGGGGAATTTATCCAGTACATTTATTGACATTAAAATAAGAGTTGCAGTCCATAAATAATCCCATTGTTGTTTTAGTTTGCAGTTTAAAACATTTTGTCAGCAGCATTGTCATCTACTGTGACTCAGCTTATGTTTTTGCTCACAGTATCAGAGCAGATTGCTGGTAACACAGACATATACTCCAGCTGTTCCTACCAAATAGGCTTCAAAGTACATTTTGAAAGCACTCCTGAGCTTTTCAGCACTGAGCACATCTGATCCTGAGCATGGAGACAAGTTCACACTTAGTCCTTACTTGACATCTATGAAGATAAAAGCACAGCAGCCGGACTGATTTCTGGGTTCATACAAACTCCTGCCAACGCAGAGCTGCAAGAAAGCTTGTGAGGGACAAGTGATGTGGTGGCATAAGGGCCACCACCTCTGTTTCACCCACAGGCATTCAAAATGGCAAGTCAACTTTGAAAAGTTGTCAGCACTGGCCAGAACAGAAGACGGTCATGATTAGGCTGAACGTAGGGTGTAAGTTATTTGTTAGCAACTCCCAAGAGTGTTCCCGACCCTGGCCCCCTCCAAAGGAGCCTTCGTAGACAAAGTGTTGTCGTCTTAATGGTGGATCCCTGTGTCAGGAAGAGACTTCAATGCATCAAGGTACACTCTGTAATCCCTGCATCCGTATCTTTTAACCTGCATCCTAGAATGCCAACCAGTGCTTTCATTTCTGTCAGATTGATTCTTTGCAAAAGGAAGTCCCTTAGCACAAGGAAGAAGTCAGGTCTTCAGAATTAAGGCAATAAAGAACTAAGTTTTTAATGGGTATATTGTCTTATTTTAACAGAAATGTCCAGTGAATACAGGAAAAAAAATATAGAAGTTAGAATTTCTATATAACCTACTCTTTACTAGCAGTACACCATGTTTTGAATTAGATTTGATTTTCAAAAGTCTGAAGTAATAGATTTTCATTAGTTCTAAACTAATGAAAAATTTTCAACTTGATTAGTGGAAACTTTTTTTCCCCTTCTTGGTGGGTTGGTTTTTTTGATCAGCTAAGACTCCTGCAGATTTTTAAAACCTGTTTTGAAAAATAAAAGGAATAACACAAGAAGAGACAAGTGCTACAGACTTCATCTCCAATGTTCCTTTGTCTGTATGACAAGTTAACTGAAAAAAGGATGTTTATAGTGATGTGTTCTGAATAAACTAGGTTCAGAGATTTCTCTTCCATGATGTGATGTCCAGTGGCATAGATTACACAGGAGTGTAAATATATCTTAGGGTCACCAAAGTGTTATCTTACTGTAAAATGTTCAATAATCCAGAGCCGCTTGAATGGATTACACCAGACCTGCTTGTAAAATTTGCTTACATGCAGCTCAGCCCTTCCCAAAGCACTTCTCTAGGTATTTACCTACAGAGTTCAGCCTGCTGGCTGCCATTCAGCTGGTATTATCAAGAGGACAAGTTTGACACTCAAGAGGTGAAGCAAAGAAATAGGCAGGTATTTAAATAGACATATAAGCCAGCAAACAAGAGTGGCTTTAATATTAGTAGCATTTTAATCTTGTTCTCTAAACAAAAGAGGATTTACTTATTCATGGCTCAAGAATTACAAATTAACGTGTGGAACTCGAGTTAGTATTGAGGGCACTGGAAATTCATATGATTCAGTGTATTTATTGTTTTAATTGTTCATATTTCCTTTGCTTTGAGGGATTTGGTCTTTGAGATTAATATGATGGTCACTGTCACATCTGTCTTGGATTCCATATTCCTCAAGAATAGCCCTAAGCAGAGAGCATTACAGAAGTCTCTCATTAGGAAGGAGTAGTCGCAGTCTTTTATGTAGCTATAGATGATAAAGGCATCGATGTAGCACTGCTGCCTGAAAGTCCACCAGCACTGTAGGACTCAGTAGGTCCTATGCAAGAAAGCCATTTCCAGGGAGACTTTGAGGACTTGTCTATCCCTCCTGATTAGTAGTAGAATTTTGTTTTCCACTATGAGCCACTTGCAGCAAATCCTTATCAGAAACTGGAAGAATAAGTAAAAATCAAAAGCATAGATTGAGAGATTAGTTTCCTATGGCATGTGAGACTGCAATCGTTGAATCCAAAAGTAGTCCTCAGTTCCGCGGCGTTACCTACAAGCTTAAAAGGAGGGGATGTGAGACTTGCCTATGCCTACATGAATAGCGTCTACCCTAGTCACGTATACAATAAGCACCAGTACTCAGCCTCCAATGTCTGACCAAGCTAATGATAGAAGTGTGCAGAGCTTCATGATTTTTACCTGCTGGCCTCTCTTTCTTCCCACACCCTGTAGACCTCAAATACAGAAACTGTCTGGAGCAATCCCACAGTTCCCACTTGTGGTCTTTGTGTCCTTCTGCACCCCCCTTCCTACTTTACCTACATGGGAGCAAGCGTGCATGGAGACTTCCAGAAGGGTTGTTTCTCATAGCACCAGAGAGCCTGAAATATATTTTACTTATGGCAAAACAGGACATCTTAAAGATAGGCAATGCGTGCAGCTATAGCAGATGTTTCTGAATACAAAGACAGAAAATTTAGAATGAGATTACAATTTGTGTTAGTATCAGC
>JANHGO010000833.1:0-37742 GCA_024606505.1 Aquila spilogaster
ACTTTTACAGTCACCTAGCAGCAAACCAGTTTCCATGGCTGGTACAAAATATTAAAACCATCAAAATATTTAGACATGCCATACAGAATGTATGAAATATGCTATCATACAGGCTTATGCCAGTAATGCATAGATTCATTTCTGTAGTTTTACTGCAATATTTATTTAACAGAAACATATATATTATCACTTTGATTATCCAAAATTCTGCCAGCTGAGCCAGGGTATAAATTTGTATTTTAACATGCCTGAACCTGTTTTTACTTAATAAATTGTACTTTCAACATCATATCTAAGACATCATTCCTGGATTTAAAAAAAGTATTGGTGACCTCCATGGGTTGGAGAAGATGCCCCTTACCAAATGGGCATACTGGTATAAAACAAGCAGATGTTATTTTTGGAAATGACTCAAACTGTGTAGACAATAAATATTAAGGAACAGAGGAAAGTACAGTTAAGACGTATTTCTTAATAAACTACAGCGGCTGTCCAGTTTTCTCTGGGTCTATGTATATCAAGCGTTCCATCTTAGAAATTACTTCCTGTTTGCCGCCAAAACTCAGAAGACTATCAGTAAACCTATTTCTAATAAATACATGAATTCTTAATGCTGTATGTTCTAAAGCTCATAAATAATTTATAACTGCAGGTTCTTAACTGTTTTTTGTTTTATCCTATCAGCAGTGTTTTTACATCTGGCTTAAAACCACTTTGAACAGAATTTCTTGGCCATGTGTACAGATAAGGCCCTGAGTTTTGCTTTTGAGAAGGGCTTGGTGTAACCAGTATAGCAGCAAAGGTACTTCTGATGACTCTGTATCAGTGTTTGAGTTTTTGCTAAGTCTTCTAGTGGCACCGGCTTTCAGTGGGTCTCTGCTTGCCAAGCTTTCTGTCTTACAAATTGCTTCATTTGCCACCAACTCTCAGAAGGCAAGCTGATAGCTGGTGTGTTAACTGCTCAGTTCATCGGGCCTGTTCTGTTTGGTAGTATCTGTCCAAATGCACTGCTTCTTTAGACTTCCTAACAGAGCAGAGTTGGAGGGAGAAGAGAGGGAAACAGCACCAGAGGAGCCCGTCATGGTAAAAAACAGAGATGAGGCACAGTTCATGGTTCTGGAATAAGTTCTAGAACAGGTCACCTGGACAGGTCAACTGGAGGATGTTCTAAGAACAAATCTCAGTGACTTGTTTTTAAAAAAAAACAAACCAACAAACTTCAGGAACCCACTGAGGAAGCTTCACAGAAGCAGATTCCAGACCAAGATAAGGAAAACTGCAGATTAGCAAGAAGGTTCTTCTGTTAATAACAACGTTTTGAAAGGTATTATAAGCAATAGTACATGAAACCATGTGTACAAGTTGCATCATTGTTCTAGTCCTCCTGTCACCTCTCACCACTGCATGGATAGATTCCAAGAGCATGAGGGAAATTAAATGTGCAGGTAGGGATTTGTACTCTCAGCATTTGACTTGATTATTAAAAATAATTAAAAGCTTGGATTAGAGGTTTAGCAAGCATGAGTACATGTTTCAGGAGATACTATATTCTTTGGAATTCTGTCTCACTCAAAGGCTGTTACAGTGTTATATCACTATTGGCTTTGAAGAATTGTTCCAGACATCCCGTTTTATTATTCCTTGTGCTGATAATGGTGCATAAGTCCCGTGGGTATGCCAGAACATTGCCTCTTGGTACTCTGTTCTTGGTGCACCATTCAGGTAGTAAGGGGATAGCAAAAGGAAGCTAGTTTCGTGGCTAGGAAGTGTCTGCATCCTAATTAGGTATCCTGTTCAATGATCACCCATGTTTTTCCTCATCTCTTGGCTGTTGATGAGGATTTTTCACACATTTGAAACTCAAAATGCTGTTAGATTCTGGTAAAGGACACATTGTAAGTGGCTGTTTCTGTACTTTTTAAGCCCCCTGCATTCCTTGGTAGGCTCTTTAGGGAGTAGGTGATGAATGTCTTCTAACAGGTGGATGAATTCCTTTTATTGGCTTGGAAAAGTAGTTGTCTGCTCCTGCCAGAGCTATCCAGTACATTAAACTCCTCTGTTCCTCTTTCAACTCGAGTTAAACAATCCATTACTGACCCTAGATGAGTTCCTTAGTCTATCATGACCAGGTTAAAAGAGTTGAGTATGAAATCCTTTTCTTAATATGTTATCAATAATTAAGGCTGGAATCATGGCTAGCAAAACCTTTTGAGTAGGTTTATGTAGAGATGAAGTAAGGAGTACAACAAGTACTGCAGGTGTGCATGGTGCAGAAGGTAAGGCGTAGGGATTGCTTTCTTTTAGATGACCAAAGAATGCTTGCTCTTCCATTTCACTGGTAGGACACTGTACCTCTGAATAGCCATCAAGACCTTTTGGGAGAAGGCCATGCACTTCTAGGGAAGGTAGGAAGAAAAAGACTAATAGCTCACCTACTGCATGAAAAACACATTGATTCTGACTACAAGACAAGTGAGCAATATTTTCAATGAAGTGTCAAAATCTATCAGTAGTACATAAATGGGTATTGAACATATGGAACATGTGTCATAGCAATCTTAAATGCGTGTTATGATCTTTATTCATGTTGCCTCTTAAGTGTAAAGATGTAGGTGCATGAGCACCCTTTATTTTTCTTACACTTACAGATCTGATCTTGGGCTGTTATTCAGCAAGACAGTAAATCTGGTTTTGGGCCACATCACTCATGCTGCTTATTCTAATGTGCCCAAATAAATGTGAGAGGTGGCTTTGTCCTAGGAGATTTCATGCTGGATCAGGTATCCCATCTCTTCTTGCAGGCCTGAAAGCACAGACTCTGAAATGTATATTCTGGTTAATTCAACAGAATTAGACTTGTGTGTCCATGACTGATCTGAATCAAATTTGCACCACTTGGTGATCTGACATTGTACAGAGGTGGCTGTGAAATGGTGACCTCTGTGTTGACAGGTGTGCCTTCTTGTTGGCAGCATTGAGTCTGCAAGCCAGTAGTCTTTGAGTCTGTACCTGGCTTTTTCCTTTTCCTTTACAAATGCTGTGCAGAGCATAACTTGTCACAGTAATGCAGAGGTCATTGTAACGTCTTCAAGGGAAGTGCTGTTGAAATGCATTCTTCTGTTTTCTGTAACCTTTGTATTCTGATGATCTAACATTTAAAGTACAAGCTCCTTCTGTGCTGGAGCATTGGGTTGACAGAAACTATAAGGATCAAATGAGGAGCATGCACAGTTCAAAGGGCTCCAACTAAATGTGTGTATCAGGTCATAAGTTGCTATAAACGGTGGGTATTACACTAACAACTAGACAACATCAATCTAAGTCTTGAGGCTGCTATGTGGAGAAGATGGTAGGCATGCAATTCTGCTTGGAACTGCACGTTCTGTGTTTAAAGGTTTCCAAATAATTGATTTCTATTGATCTGTCTATATGATTCTCTTACCTTACAGAATTGTATGTAATAACCATTTTCTATACCCACTGTAATATGGCAATGCTGGATTTTCCTCGTGGTTGGTGGGCAGGCTTGGATTTTAATTTCTGACCTTCCCTATGTTCTTCACTCTTATATCAGTGGGAGGGACTAGATATTTCTGATCTTACTTCTGACTACATTCAAATCCAACCAAGCAATCAGTGACTTCTCTGACTTTTTTTGTATACGGCTGTGGGAAAATTCCTGGTTGGCTGGCTATGAATTAATGAAAATCCTTAGAATGCTTCACTAATGATAGCTCCTGTGGCTTTAAAAATGCTATTCCCTTTTTTAATTTGAGGGAGGTCACAGAGGTTTACAGAAACTAAGAAAAGAAAACTTAACATCTGGTTGTGCTCTGTTGATGACTACTTTTGTGTGAAGAAAAGTTATGGCGTCTCCTCAGCATCAAACACATTCAAGGTGATCCTTTCTAAGAACTCTTTGCAAGAATACTTTTCACTCAAACTGTGTTTTCTAATTAATTGTGCTTTGTATTTTCAAATGGAGGATTTTAGTCCTCCATGGGAATCCCAAACTCATAATATTGTCACTTAAAATACACCCTACGTTTACAAAATAAACCTATTTTCTTGAGTTTTGTGTTTATAACTTAAAAAAAAATATGTATGTTTCTAATATTTTCTTTTGAAGTTGTAGAACTCCAAGATTCAAATGAGCTATTTGGTTAGATTTTGGGATTCAGGAAAAGAATTTTTCTTTGTTTGCATATCCATAGTGAAATTCAGTTTCGTCTATTTGCATATCAAATTCCAAAGAGTAATCTGATTTGTAAATGTCCCCTTTTTATAATTTTAATTTTACAGGCTAAAAGAGAATTATTTTATTTTATTTTTTCTTAAATAATGCAGGTTAAAATTATGTGTGAATTTAGCTTAGCTAGTAGGAAGGCATAATATGAGAATGTTTAGGTCCAAACAGTAAATCTTCTAAATTGTTAAAACTAGAAGCTATCAGCTGCTCAGTTAAACATATGTATTCCAGGTGTGACTGGCCTGGAATCAGAAAGCATAAAAAAATACAACTTTAGAGACTTTTAATAGTCACATTATCTTTTTATTTTATACAATGATTTAAACAAACTATATGCAGCCCTCTATTTGTCATCTACTTGTGGAAACACCCCAATCTGTTTTCTTTTTAAACATAGAATACCAAGGGTTTTGTTGAATCGGTTTTTTTCTGTTGTTTGTTGGGTTTTTTGCTCTCTTTAAAAAGCTAAAATCCTACCTGTTAAAATTACTGGCAAAACTGTGACTTCCGTTTTGATGGGATTTTGCCTTTTATACCTCAAGCATGATTTTTATACCATCGAGCATGCCTCGATGCTTTGTGATTACCTAGCACTAAACAGCTGTAGAAGCTGGGTGCTTTGCACACTTGAAAAACAGGCCTTTTATCTGGCTACTTCTTTGTGTATATGGCCGTATTACTACCCAGTAAACTCGGATGCAAGTTCAGAATGCAGTTCACTTCCACAGTAACGGCCCGTGTGGAGAGTTTTTTGGTGCATGTTCTCAGCCCAGGGCAGTGCTGCAGACAGCTGGACCAGCTGTGAGCCAGCAGGCTGAATACCAGAAGCAGGACAGCTGTGTTAGTGGGGCATCATACTTGTGCTCGTGGCTGATCCAAAGCAGAGCAGTTTGCTAGCATGGCAACTTCTAATGCTTAGGCTTTCTTGATAATAGCTATCTTCAATCTCAGTGTTGCGTAGGTGTGTCCTGGAACAGCCTGTATAGTATGTTGTCCTAGAGTAAGTAGTGTGCTGTGAAGTTACGTCTTAGTTTATCACATAGTAATAACTTCCTTTACAAACAGGCCCTTAGGGATAGATTTTTTTTTTCTTTTTTTTTTTTTTTTAAATGTACCAGAGTAACTTTGGGTACAGCTGCCCAGACAATGAAGAATTCCATCCCTTTCCCCTGTCTGAGCTATTCAGGTGCCAGTTTGTATCTTGTCTCAAAGCCCTCGTAAAGCATGTGTGCGCTGTTTCATATTCCTCCAGTTCCTATGGGGATCAATGTTACCCACCTGTCTGGGCTTGCCCCTAATTATAGGCAGTAGTAACAAAATGAGGATGGAAGTTGGAACTGGTAAGTTGTGCAATTTACTCTGAGCATAAAGACTGCTCTGTCTGAATGAGCTTTAAATATGGTGTGGGAAGGGGGTGTTGTTGAATCGCAAACCTTTTTAGCAAAGTTTTCAAGCTGGTGCTGGGCTACCCCTTGAAGTCTTAGAGATACGCAGTATAAATGGGTGATTTAGGCTTCACCCTGTAAGTGTGAGTGGATCCTTAGAAGCTTGGAGTGGGATTCTGAAAGAGAATGGAGTGCCCTAACTCCTAGTAACTTTCAATGGGATTTGTTCTCTTTTGTGGCTCAGGGTGTAGTTACATTTTATATTGACTCAGCAGTGAAAGTGGTTAGTGAAATTTTCACTCCCATCTGCTTCCTCCCACTTTGGTGTTGCTATTTGCCCTTTCCTCCCCACCTGTTTTAATGCACCTGGTCATGAGTTGCATTGTAAATCACACTATTAAAACAGGTTGAATTGAAAGTATCCCAATTTTTTTTTTTCTTTTCACAACTGGGGTAATTTCAATGACATGGATAAAATGAGGTCCCCATGAAGTTATGTTAAGTATATGTTTAGAAGTGGTGAACTACAGCATGAAGGAAGAGCCAAGGACTGGACAGGGGAGTCAGGAAATCCCTACGCTAATTTTGTGATTAAGTCAATGTTCCATGTAACTATTCAGGTACTTTTAAAATTCCCACTCTTGAGGTGTTTTAACTTAGATATCTTTAAAAAAAAGTATCTCATCAAAAGAGTTTAAGGTTAGTATACGGAGCATACATGAAGCTTTAAAGTCTAAATTATGCAAGATTTTTCATGTGAAGATTTTTTAAACGGTGAATTTTTCACAAACAAGATGATAATGTTTCAGAAATCACTTCAGTGTCTGTTGAAATGCAGCCAGCTCTGTGGTGGAACACAGAGTGCACGGTAACGCTATACAACCCTTCCTGCCAGGAAATGAAGAGTAGTGTATTCATTTGTAACCCGAGGCGGGGACTTCACTATACAGCCTATAGTTTGTGAATGGAATTTGGGCAGATTACCGCTAAAATTGCAGAATGACCCACTAGGCCTACATAACTCTCTCTATTCCTTATCTTGCTCTGAAGACAGCATCTCCTATTAGTACAGCATCTATGAGCAAATTTGTGTAGTTACAGAGCACGGTTAAGGATTATTCCCCATTATGAAGAGCTTTGATTTTATTTATTGCATCAGAATTTTATCTGAGGCCTCCTGATACTGCTTCACAAGGCATGTATTAACAGCCCTAAAAGAAGAAAGGGCCAGACGCATAGCCTGATGCTTTTGTTATAAAAGAATATCTAATGTTTTGCTTTTTTTGTTATATAATGCAAAACATTTAGCTGAGATATTTTTCAAAGGATCAGTAACATGCTCTATTCCAAAATAGTTACAGCTTTGCTTTATTGTTTAAATTTTTTCAGCAAATTACGTTGGTGATGTTTAATAATTATCTTTACCTTAGTTTACCTTCTGACAGGAGTAATAGGTTAAACACAAAGAAAGTTAAAATAATCAAAAAGACAAAACAAACACCTAACTCAGCCTGATCCTTAACAGGTGAAAAGTTATTATTCCATGCTTCTTCAGAACATCAATGGAAACAAAACCTTTATCTTTTATTCATTAGTTAGGAATAATGCAAGTTGGGATAGCTTAGGTTGCTCCATATAGTTGCATTTGTAAGAGTAATTCACTAATCATGCCATTCACTTTTGGGGTTCTCTTTCAGTAAGGACTACTAGCCGTGAAATGTCATGCAGAGGTTTGAAAATGGGACATTCAGCACACTAAAGAATGAGCTGCAGGGACAGAACTTCCTTTTAATTACATTCTGGCAGTAAATGTAGGCATCAAAGCCACAAAAAAAGTGATAGAATAATGCCCAGTATCATCTAACAATGCTGATAGATAAGGATGACTAATGTTCAGTGTAGCCACATTACCTTTGGTATGTATGTTTTTTAGTTACTGTTTGTTATATACCATTCAACCACAGGAGTTAGCAGTATGTAAACTCCAGTAGTTTATTTGCATGCTTATATGTAGAAAGTTGATTTGTAGTTACAGGTATGATTTCCCCCCTCTTCCCCCAATATGGTTAGATTTTGTTGCAACAGAAAAAAAAAAATGTTCCATGTTTATATTTTACAATCACGTCCAAGTAGTATTCCTGTTGTAAGTTATCATTTATATTGCAGGTGAAACTTGCTGGCCTTTGGATCTACTTCTCAATTTACTACAATAATGTAATTTTATTTTAATAGAGATGAAGGTTTAAACTGAAAGGGTTTTATATTCTGTATTGTATTTATCTTCCTGTTCAATGTTTTAGGATTAGCTATTTATATATTCAGTTTAACTTTGATAAAAGGAAGTCAAGTAAAAGTTTGAGAGAAATACAGCTTCAATTTAATTTTATAATCTGTGTATTTAAATGCTTAAGCTCTTAGAACTTAGGTTGCAGTTCTGGCTTCTTAAGTAAGATGACTACTAGAAGGAAACTTGTTCATGGTATTGACTTCCTGTATAGAGACTTTTTTGTTAGAAGTGATTGTTTCCTACAGAAAAAGATCAATTAGTTTGTGTCACTTTAAAAATAAGAGGTTAAAAAATTATTGTAAATGCTTTTTCAAGTATTTTTAAATTCAAAAGAATTTTTTTCATAATTTGATCAAAGTCGCATAACCTGTGGCTCTGTTTTTGTTACACATGCTGATGGTCTGTGGATAACATTACATTTTTTCAGCATGAAACTGAACACTTCAAATCCCTAAAGCAGTCTCAAATTTATGGTTAATAAAAGAATTTATTGTACTGGATGTCATCTGTTGTATCACTCTGGGAACAGAAACTGGCAGTGAGTGGACAGGAAATATTTCCATTTCAAATCGCTTCAATCTTACGGTCTAGGGCGAAAGTGTCTGATTTCAGAAAAATCACTGTGAATATCGATGTAATAGAAGTATTTTATTTAAGAAGAGTATAATCTTTTTCAAACTTTTCTTTTTGCTTTATAGTATTTTATGTAAAGATACTACTTACTTTATTTCTCATACTTTCTGTATTTCAATATTGATCCCTTAACCTTTTCAAGGCAGAAGGAATAGTAGTAGTTTATTTTCAGGTAAATATCTGTACATGCCAAGCAAACAGCAATTTGATGAGTTACTGTACGATGGCCAAACTGCTTCAAAGTCTCAGACCTTTGTATTTGTAATGGGTTGGTTTTTTAAGAGTGTGAACTCCTATGTGATGATTAGGTTCTAGCTTAATGGATTTCTTCAAATTGAATCCTTTTCAAATGTATTATAAAGTGTGAGATCCATGGATTGTAACTTTATTAATAGAACTTCAAGCAGTCAGATTGAAGTTTCTGTATATTTTTCATGTGTTAAGTGGTACTTGAATAGCTCTATATTTTGAAGTGTTTAAAGCATTTCAAATAATTATACATTTTAAATGGATGTGTTTGTCTAAGGGACATTATAATTGGTGGAAAAAAGTTCTACATTTTTATCTTCAGCATGTATTAACATCCTGAAATACTCAATTTTTCGTTTTCATACTGTTGTGCATTAATATGTGGTTATAAAAGTTTGGAACCAATTGTGTATTTCTTTCTTTAAAAGATATGTAGCAGAGGCAGAAGTGTTAATTTTTTTTTACAGATACTGTATAAGACTGATTAAAATTCATTTAATGAAAGGTGGGTGTCATTTAATGAAAGATGTGTTTAATTTTTTCAGTGCAAACCAGCTTATCGGCATTACTGTGAGGAAAATTATGTGAGAAGAGCATATGAGAAGAAAATGGTACCATGTAGTGGCCATGTGAACACTAAATCTGGCTGATAATTTTCATTTGAGTTCTTCCATTTTCAACTAATTAATTATATTTTATTTTATGCTTTGAGTAAGTTAGAGATGGAAGGAAAAAGGAATTCATGGTAGTGTTCAAAAGGAAATAATAAAAGTCTAGTATGGTTGCTTTCCTTCTGGGAGTGTGTATACCTGGATGTGGCACGGGTGTATTTGTAAACAGAGAAAACTGTTCTGAAGCTTTTTATTGATTGTTTTACAGAACATGGGTAAGCAGTGAATTTGGTGTGTGTCATGACTTGGAGGATCTGGGCTGGAGTAATGAAGATCATCACGTTAGAGATTAAATAGGGTTCAGATAATACTTGCTATATTTGCTTGATGGATTTCTGTCCAATCATGGTAAAATTATTAAACAAAGCTAACTATTTACTTAAAAATCAAGAGAAAAGTTAATATACCCTGTCAATAAAATCAGAGCAGATGATTATTTTACCTGACTTGACACCCTGTTTCTGCTAGATTGTAATTCCATGTCTTGAACATCACCTTGTGGAAAGCTCAGCATATTGCCACTGTAAGTGTGACCTTTGTTCGTCCTTAAATGTTTTACACATTAACTTTGTATGGGTTTTTTTTTTTCCTAAGCCTCAGTAGATTATAATTTAGGTTTCAAATAATTCCTGTCAAATTTATATCAGCACTTATTAGCAGTTACCCTGATTATACTGTTATAATAACTTAACCTCATACCTTATTACTAATCAAAACAACTCAAGCAAATAATCCACAAATTATAATGTGGAAAACTGTGCATCTATTTTCTTTTATAGTCAAGCCTTAGCTTCTGTATATCAACTCTGCATCAAGTAAGTTATTTGGGTGTATGGGATTTTTTCTGTTTTGTGTTCCTGCAAAGCTGAAAAACAAGCCTTAATAGGGTCAAGATTTATTACTTTACTTGGGCAGTTTGGAAAAGTTTTATTATCTGAGGTGTAGACTAAAAGAATAATTAAATCTGTATGTAAAACAAAAGCATTCCTCTTTTAAAGAGAGGAAAAGTTTAAACTATGGATTTGTTGTAAAACTTATTAGTTACTATGAATATCACCAAAGGACACGAACTGAAATCTGCATCTCATTATGCTGAGTGTGTGGTGTGTCTTTGTACACAGTCTAAATGGAACTCCTTGCTCTGAGTACTTTGCTATCTGAAATTATTTCATAGACAACTGGAGGAAGAGAAATTCTGTTATCCCATTTTACAGATGAGAGGCTAAGGCACAAAAGGTGTTAAATGGCTTCCTCAAAGTTGTTGATAGAGGGTATGGATAAAGCAGGAAATGAATCTGTTCCCTGAGTCTCTGAGCAGGGAGAAATCACAAGATGATTCTTCTGTTCAAAATACAATGCAAAAGGTGTTTGTGTGTTTTAATGGTCAGTCCTTCATGTCTATGGCGTTTCATAGAAAATTGGTTGAGAAGGAAAGTGAGATTGAGAATCTTTTTTCAATCTAAAGGCTTTAGGAATGTCACTGTCCTCCTTACGTGTATGTGCAACACCACAGGAACATGCTGGTCTATGACTGGACATTATAAAATATGCCATAGTGATAATCACTTACAGCCTCTTGCATACTGGCACCTAGCCTAGCTTGACCTTTCAGGTGTTACTGCAATAGAAATGCTATGTAAGAAAATACACGTATTTGCTGATTTTTTTTTTTTTCACTTGAACAGCTTATGTGTTTGATACAGTATTCTAAAATTATTTTTTATTACTGGCAATTTTAGTGAGGTAGGTGAAAATACAGTTTAGGATATCCTCTCTTTGGGTTCCTTTCACTTGTAAGGACTTGGTGTGGAATGAGTCTGGATCTTATTGGTGCTGATTGTGTGGAAACCAGAGGAATTTCTTTAGAGCAGCACAGCAATGGTATTTTTCCTGAGGCTAAATGCACTTTGTACCGTTCCTGCATCTTGTCAGAGTAGGCCATGAGAGGGTAGACCCATATGCCAAGCCTGTGTTTGTGCATCAGGCATTTGATTTTAGGGTTCCTCCTATTTTTCCCAAGGTGTGATTTCCTTTTATTACTTATTAGTGAGTATGGACATTCATCGTTTAAACGAAAGCTGCTTTGACTGAAAAATGTTACCAGGATGTAGGTTTTCTTTGCCATAGGTTTTTTTTAATTGGATAATCCAATTTTAAGCAATAATACAAAACCAAAAAGTGCTCCAAAGTTCTAGGAACTGGCTAAGAACAATCCTTCATGAGAAAGATTTAGAATGAAAATATTCCAAAAGCTTAAATGGTAGTTAAGCAAATGGCACCAGTGAAATAATTTAAAGCCCAAGCAGGTTGTGATACAGTTTGTATCAGTGTTTTAGCAGATAGCACAGTTCATGTCAAATAGTGTATTAATTAGTATAAAAATTGCAGTTATGAACTAGCCACGTGCTGTACAGATAGAATGTGTAACCTTTGCTTTGGCCTACTTTCAAAAGCACTTAACATGAAATACGTAGGAAAAATGCATCTCTTAAACTGTTTTACTTGTTCAAGTGTGTTATAAAGTGTGATATCCATAGGGTGTGACTTTTATTAGTGGAAACTGAATGCAGTCAGACTGGAGTTTCAATACTATTTCAAAATTTAAATCTCTATTTTAAAAACTGTATTTAGGTTCCCTTTTTTAGTAGTTAAAGACCTCATGGGACTTGATAGCACATAATGCCTGAAGAGATTGCCAGTACAGATAGACTTAAAACACACATTTCCTTGATTTTTTTCCAACAGTAAGATTTAGCAATACTTAATGCTTTTCAAATCCAAGTACTGAAGAGAGATGAGCACACAGGAATATTTGAATGTGTTCTGTCTTCATCCTTTTTTTCATTGTGAAAAGCCTCAACAATCTTGATGGCAGAAGCTATTCTGTATGAAGAGATGGTTGAATACACTTAGGGACAAAATACATGGATTTGCGGAGTGTGAAAATCAAAACCGTAGGAGAAGAAAGTCAGCCTTGATGATCAGGTGAATTCTGAGGTAAACTTAATTCAAGACTGGAGGTTCTCAGAAACATTCTCAAGAACGTCTCCACGGAAAGCTGTATTTTGGATGGTTTTATTGTGTTGTGTTCAAATTCCTGGTGTTGATGATCATTTGGTGGAACTTTTCCTACTTAGATGGCTGTAAGTGGGGAAGCTCCAGTATGCTTGCAGAGAGGGGCTGGTATAGTTGGAATATTTGACTACTATTTCTTCCAAGTATCCTTCAGGTGGACCAGAAGTGTTTGTGCAGCTTTGTGTATATTTCTGACACATTCCAAATGGAGTTTTTTTGGCTGCAAATATGATGGCTGTCCTTCATAGAGGGTAACCAGGAGTGTATAAATTCCCTGGCAGTTGAAGCTTTAAATCTGTATCTGCCTGTGTCTCTGAAGTTCAACCATGTGGATTATCAGTAAACAGTAAGCACTGGACCTTCTAATCCTCACTGCTGATTGTATTACTGCTTAAGCTGTGGGAGTAATTTTCATCTTCCCTGTGGACCAGGACTAGATGGAGGCTCTAAAACAAAATTTATTTGCTAAAAGCACATAGTTCAGCAGTAAGAATCTCTGCTGCATGCTTGTCTCAGGGAGGTGGGAGTAACAATGGGTAGCAGTGAAGGAACCAAAGCCCATAGCTTTAACACCGTTAGAAGGAAGGGCAACATAACTGAGACTTGTTTCTAACTCTGCAGGAAGCCAGCTTATGCAGCTTGTCCATTAACTTTGTGAAAGGAAGAAAGGGAGGAATACTTGATTGCTTCCTAGGGGCAGATATATAGGGAAAGGTAATTTATTTTATTAGCATAGTTGATGCACAAGAACTTTTCTTCGAACCAAAAAGTATTTTTAGCCATTGTGTTTGACATAATGGTCCCTCTGTTTTTGCTGGTGTTTTGTTTTTTTTTTTTTTCCAATCCAGATTAAAAAAGTCTGATACAGTCATCATGCCAGTCTGTTCTGAAACTATAGCAATCTGCCCCTCACTTTTGATGAGGGGATTGTATAACATGGCTGTATATGGAATAAATGTGGTGCTTCTTGGTATGTTATTCTTATGTCGCTCATGATATTGAACTTAATTTGAAAGATACCTTTGCATTGATACTGAGTAGATGCCTATCATGTTTGAAGTCCCAGCTTCTCATTGCCTGAGCCTTTTTAAGTTATGTAGCTCACAAGGATGGTAACTTTGGGAAGAGATGCTTGATGCTTGTATCATTTTAAAGAACGTTGGTTTTTTGGTTTTGTTTTTTTTTTTTTTTTTTTTTTTTTACTTCATCTCCTGCAAAAACATGTTTCATGTGAGGTATTAAAAATACTGTTGGGGGAATGGTGAAAGATTCTTTAAAGCTGGAACATGGGATTTTGGCAAGCAAATAATTGATTGTCCCTGGAACTGAACCATACTGCTTACGAATTCTCAGTTTTAAAATCTTATGGATGAGTACAGTTGTGTTTCTAAATCCCTAAGAATAGGTTTTTATGTCCAAAATAATTGCATTACTTCAAAGGGAGGGATTAAGATGGAACAATCCCAAATCCTGTCTACTTTAAAAGTTTTATGAGTTCTGTGGCACTCTAATCAGTAAAGTGGAGTTATTGCTAAATTACCTTGCCTCCATATCCTCCAAAACCAAAACTTTGGTCTGTTTACATGTTGGTTCTACAAAGCCAATGTGCATTAGTTTCCTTTACATTCATGAGCTCCTGTGAATATGTAGTACTTTCCTTAGTTGTCCCTCTATGTTTCATTCATGTAAGTAAGAATTAAAATTAAGTTTCTAAGAATATGCATTTCATATTTTCTGACTGTAAAGCTCTTAAAGAATTTCAGTGACTTTCAGATAATACAGGAGAAGGATTAGGATTGGGGAAGATACTGTCTGAATATGCACAAAATAAAATATATGTGCTATGTCCAATTTTTCACATTCCAGCCTTTATGTGATGTTCTGCTCTAAAGATTTCCTTGCAAGCAGCTGTTCTTACCATTTTCAAAAGTTACAGATCGGGTAAACTCACCCTGTACTGCAAATGGAGTATCTCCAGTCTGCTTGCTCTAAGTTTGTTTGCAATGAAAGTCTCCAAAAATGCAGTAAATTTCAGATTAGAATTTTTTAGGTAGAACAGTTATGAATAAAGCAGTTAATCCACATTTGATGACAGTTTCCCTCAGAATTCTTAGGGGGGTTTTGTGTGCACTTTGGTATTAGATTGAGAAGCCAAGAGCAAAAAAAACCCACCCTGAAATAGTTGTAACTCTGAATTGTGTTCTGGCTGAAGCTTAAAACTGAACCTACGAAGTCAGTCCTAGTTGCTTTTACAGCTTTTCTGTTTCTTTGGATGAAACCTGGGATCAAACAAAGAGCTCGTGCTAGGAGTTTCCAATTTGAAAGGTAGGAATCTGGCAGCAGAACATTATTAGTGAACCATTTATGATTTTGGAAATAAGTTCCTTTAGTTGTTCTCCAGGTGCCATTGCATATGCTCAGCTTTAAAGGAAAAAGGTTTCTTTTTGGATCTGGCTGGCTTGCAAGTACTTACTGATTTAGGAGAAGCAGCAAACCTTTATGTGCATAAAATCTTGAAAGATACAATTTGTAGCTCTAAAGTATTGTTCTTACTTGCTTTCCTTTTTCCCTGATGCCCTCTCCTCTGAAAGCTACATCATTTCTTAATGTGGTAAGCAAAATGAATGAATGAATATATCCATATGTATTATATACATATTAATGTAAACAACATATATTCATTGTTCTCTCAAGCTTCAGTCACCTCTTGATACCTTTTCTTGATTGTCTTCTAACTCTCTTTGAACATCTTTGAGAGAAAGACTGTGCCTCTCAGCTTATGGCTCTGCATGTTTGCACATTAAGTGGACAGTCAATTAAATGAATGAAAATATATGGTTTAGTTGTTTCCTAGACAGGTTAGTTTAGAAGTGCTTGGGCGTAAGCTAAAATTCAGTGCCTGTGCAATTGTTCCTCTAAGTGTGGGACCTTGTAGGCTTATTGAAGTTGTAGATAACATCCCACCATAAGAAGAAATATATTCTTTAATTTGAGTGGAATAATTAGCTAGCTTGTTCATCTTACAGTTGTGTTGTATGTTAAGCAGTAAGCATGCATAACAGGCTTCATTAATTTCTCCTCCTCCATTATTTCAGTTGTAAATTACTCTATTTATTTGTTGTTTATAGCACAAGTCAGTGTTTCTCAAACTAATTTGTCTTGGGTTCCTCTAAAAACAACTTTACCGTTTCCACCACCCTTCCTTTGCAGTCACAGTCACCATTCGTGCACCTGTCTTGGCATTGCTTTTCTTCCCCCTCCCCTTCCCAAACACCTCGTCTTTTCTCCAACTCTCCTGCCAGGGGTCATGTCCCAGAGTTAAGAGAACGCTGGTTTAACTACACACTTTTGGCTTTTGTCCAAATATCCTTATACTAGCAGGTTTCAGTAAAGTTTGTGGGAAATGTGCATTGTTTGAAAATATTTATTCTGTTGATTTTTAGGGGGCTTTTTGTTTGGTTTTTTAGAAGGCTTTTAATTTACCAAACATTATTCACACAAGGAAGTTGGAAAAAAATTGTGACAGGGCAAACTACAGAAAACTGCTTAGGCAAACTTGCAAATTGCATGAGAGAAATAAGAGCTGGTACCCTTTTTCTTCCATGCTTTGCTGCATTGAATTCCTGGGTTTGACTCGGAGACTTCAGATTTTCACAGTAGGTGGCAAACAGTATAGATTAAACTTGCTTCTATTGTTGTTAAATTGTGGCTTTCAGGACTGTCTGTTCCTTAAAGTAAACAAGTTGACATACATTCAGTGAACAGCTGTGTGAAGCCATGTTGCATGCTGAAGAGTCATGCTGTAAATACTTTCTGTAGTATTTCTTCATTACAATGATTTCTTACCTCTCTGTCAGACTGACTAATGTGTAAGGTAATCTTCCACATTGCCTTTTTTAAATAGAAACTAAAATAGCTGGGAATGAGGCATAATGAAAAGGCATTTCTACTGGGTTTTTTTTGTTTGTTTTTATTAGGGTTTTTTTGTTTTTTTTTTTTTTAGATAGGATACACTGCAATTCGTGATCTTCAATCAGCATGTTTGACCCCCAAAATCTGAAAAGACCCCCATGGAGCTAGCTGGCATACAAGTATACATGCATACATTTAAGGACAGGATTTAAGTCAGCAGCTGTTCAATTCAATATCCTTTCATGACAGGAGGAACTTGAGAAAACCATGTCTAGTTGAAATGGCAGAAGAATTTGTTCAGACGAAATGTAATTACCTATGTGGGAAGTCAACCATGAAACCATGGATAATGTCGTCATTTTGTGAAAAAATGAGATATTTAATGATCACAAAAGGTCAGGACAATTCTTATACAAATGGAGTATGAGTTCCTTGTGTTTGGTTTAGGAAAGTAAGTTTTACACGTTTTGTCTCCCAGATTCTTATGTAAAGTAGTTTGTTGTTGATGATGATGTACCTGGATTATAACGCACAGTGTCTGGGCCATCTATACAGTACTGGTTTTGAATTTTTGACTTCTTAGAAGATTTTGACTGCTGCTTAAGTTAGAACATTTTTTTTAAAAAGGCTAGTATGGATGCTTCATAATGTTTTTCCAAGTTACAGGGCTTAAATTGGGGTAATAAGCTGTATTCTGGGAGATGGAGAAGGAATATGCTAAATGTGAACGTGCCTGACAGTTTTAAACAAAGGGAAGTGTATTGTGCCTGCCTCAGGTCACCAGGCATCTACTTACTCCCTGGAAGGCTGAGCTGTGCTGAGAAAGTCAAAGCATTAAGTATGTTCACATGAAACAAAGGTTCTTCCAGTTCAGAGGAAGGGCCTAATTGATCTACCAGGCAACCTAATACTCTGTCTGAAAGGGACAATTGTGTAAAAGTAATGTGCTAACACCTGGAGATTGACCATTGAATTTTCACAAATAAGGTAGAAGAAAAATTGGGATCCTTGAACATGTCAGACTGCTCTTGACAAGGATGTGTTGGGGAAGAATCAGCTAACCAGCTTGTATAACAAGAGGATAACCAGGGGTTGGATGAATCATGAAGTTCCTTCATGCTCAAAAATGATGGTTTTCTTCCTCCCCAATACATATTTTATAGTGAAGTAAAACCAGTGCTTTATCTTTCATATCTCAGGCCAAATTCAAGATGCAATGCCATGAAGACACATTCAGCTCCTCTGTGGCTGAATTTACGTGCAGTGGCTCTAAAGATGAAGCAGTGAAAAAGTAAATAAATAACAACAAAGAACCAAACAAAATCTGGTCATTTCTTGTAAATCATTATGTTGCTTACATAAGAAGAAACACAAAAGATACCAACTTATTAAAAGAGCTTTAAAGAAATGTTTTTAAGAATCTAGTTCCCTGTTTCAAATATGAAATAGGTACAGAGAAGGCTATTGCTCCTTGAATTCACTTTTATTAAAACTTACTTCTGCAGTGTCACTGAGATGTTTCTTTAAAATGTTTTTCCCATAATTTGTGCATGCAGTGCAGGAACATAAATATGTATATATAAAGCCAAATCTGAACAAAATTTATGTTTGGAATTGTCAGTTACACCAAGGATATAGTAACAGTACAAACCCATCCACCCAGGGTTTAGAATTCATTCTGCAGTCAATGGAGTACACAGAAGTTATATAGCAAACATTAGCATGGATTATGTATTTTGTTATATTTTGTTGGAAGCAATCCAAAATGCAGGCGTATAAACAGTACAGATAATTAATCTTTTTACTGATGATTGTAGAAACAGAAAATACTTTAACTTGGTTGAAAGCATCAAGAAAGCTTTAAAACGAAAAGAGCAGATGTCAAATATAAAGCTTTTAGTTTACTGAGCGGTGAGTATGATAAACATTGATTATTCATCTTGATGTTAGAGTTCAAAAACAATTGTCCCTTCAGTTTGCCTCATGGGAGCATGAAATTAGGACCATGTGTGCATTGATTAACAACATATGAAAGATGAATCATGATTACTGTTTTGGTCTGGTGCACAAGGCTATGCTTGAGGGGTAGTGATTTCCTAACTCCTTTAACAGATCTCTGTAATTAGTGCTAGCATCTATCTCTGTTTCCTAGTATTGATGTTAAAGTGGCTGCCTGACAGTGCCTATTCATATGCATAAATTGCCTTTATTGAAAGAAAGAGTGTTTGCTCAACAGAAGTTGAATGTTGAGTGTATTTCAATAGTATTTGTAAAAATGGTTATTCATAGGACAATTCTGAGATCACCAATGCCATCTCTGGCAGGAATTGTCAAATATAAAAAATAGATGTTACTTTCAAATATGAAACAGTATATGTTCTAGATTAAAAGGAAGAGAGGAAGTTCAACAATAAAAATCAAGCAGATTTTTTTTGTTTCTTTCTGTTGTATTTAACTTATGCCTCTGATGGCAGGCATTAGTTAAATTTAACTTTTTTTGGAGGCACAGTTAGTTCATGTGGCTAAATTTTCATTTAAGCTTTATTTCTGGAAATGTAATTCTAACTTTGTTCCTCTCTGGCATAGTAATGGGTAAAAAGAGTTTTTTTTAAGTGCATTTCATTAATAAGTTGTTACCATAAATGAAGTGTAGGTATTAGAAAAATATAAACAAACAAAAATACAGGTTAACTTCATGTAATAGTCTTTGACTGTTATTAATACTTGTGCTCTTTCATGTTGAAAGGTGAATATTTAAATAAAATTAAATGTCTGCACATGCCTTGAACATCCAAATTAGGTATTCATTCTTCAGGAGATTATATGTATTAGTGTTATTCAGAACTGTGCTGATTTAAGATATCTTAGGATCTTAACCTTAACTGTCCAAGTTGTTCATATGGATTGAGGAACAGATCGAGCATTGATCTCTGTGATTTGAGGTATGTGATATGTGATGGAAATTCTTTCTGGCTTGCTTGCCCAATGTAGATGCAGGATTTGGATCTTAGTTTATCATGTTTTCTGCGGAGTTCTGTGCTTTGAGCTCACATAATATGAGATTTAATGTTGTTATGGATAAACCACCTCCCCCCTTTCCCCCTTCCCTGCTTTTTTACAAACAAGGTTATTGGTAATCTAATCTGTATCCCTTTCAACTTTGATTATCTCTTTAAAGACCAGTGGTCTATAGCTCTTCATAAAAGATGTTTTGGCTGTTTTCTTTCCTACGTATTCCTTCTCAGTCGGTGTGTATAAACGTATGTGGACCAAAGGGATTTTATAGACAAAGCTTCAGGCAATGGAGACTTGCTTTCTAGTAAAGTTCAGAATTAAAAGCTTCGTGTAAATTCACAAATGTTTGTGGTTAATTAACTAAGAATGTGGAGCCCTAAGGCCACAGCATTAGTATTTATAGTTTTAAAGAAAGATGCTCTAAACAAGCTGTCTTAGCTATAAGCCATTTAAATAGCACAATTACTTTATGGCTTAAATACAAGGATGCTTCCTGGAAGAATATATTTTTAAACTCACAGCAGTAAGTACTTGGAGGATTAATACCAAAGTTTAGCATGATCAAATTATCTGACTAGGTTACATGTTTTTACTCATATGACAATTAGCTAGTTCAGCACTTTAAAGTGACCCTAATTCTCACCCAAATTACTGCAGCCTTTTTTTGAACCTTTTATACACTTGGGAGCAAAGTTTTACAACCTGTAAGTGCTGCTTAAGTTCAGCGGAGTTTGGCTTATGTTATGTTTACCTTTTGCATCTACTTTATTAATGATTGTGGTATATTGATTTATACTTCTACTGTTACATATTTTGTGCTGTCACCATAATTCCAGTAGAAATGCAATTAAAGGTGCAGTAAAAAGCATTTATTTTTTTTTTAAATACAGGATATAAAAGATCCTGTCTAAAGAATTAAAATATTTGTGCTTGTTTTCACTGGGCTTTGGTGAAATTTGTCTCAAAACTTCAGCTCTAGGAGACAAAAGGAAGACAGGTAACAATTAATTTGATGGTTTATCTGTCTTTATTTATAAATATGAAAAGTCAATAGGTTTTTTTTGCGTATTGTATCAAACATAATGTCTTTGCTTTGCTGTAGTACTGAGTTAAAGTGAGATTTTATATAGCTTAAGAGAAACAGAAAATGAGTTGGAGTAGAACAAATATTAATAGAAAAGTTAAGACTGAAAGAAAATTTACGCCTTCCTGTTTCAGGAAACCTTTTTGTATAACAGCTTGTTTAATGCCAAACTAAATCAAAGTTAAACAAATGAAAAGCCACCTAAGAAGAAAGTGAGATTACAAATTTCACTTTTAACAGTACTATCAAGATCTGCTTTGCTTTCATTCTTTATGTAGTATTTTAGGGTTTGTGGGGTTTTTTTTTTAAGGTAACTTAACTCATACCTTGTTTTTCTCTCTAAACACCTGTGTCTGACTATGAAGTGAGATGCAGTGAATGTTTACATGTGATCGTGACAACATCTAATTAATGTTGGAGTTCTTTCTGTCCTTTACAATGTAGCTGTAAACCCAGATATAATTCCATGTAAATGGCTCATATTTTTTGTAAAGATAATGGTAAATATGATGTTATTTGCCTTTCAGGGAGTGATATTACTCCATAAGAATCAGTGTTATGGTTTTCTACTTTGTGTCTAGTAAGGGTGAGGGTGATGCTATGTTTTGCGTTCCAAAAACAATTTCAGTGCTTTCTGAAGAGTAAGGTATTGCTGTCTGTGAAGTCCAAGGTTCTTTTGTGTACGTATAGAAGAGACACCAGACGCACCAGCTTGCGTATGTGTCTGGATTCCTCCCTGGGAGAGCAATGGAATAGTTCTCCTGTTGGTCCTCAGTTTCTGTGACACTCAGCAAGGGTGGCAATATCTGTTTTAATAGTATTTGATAATAGGAAAGTGTGTCTGATGTAGCATAATGGATTTCTATGATATGCACTTCTGCTGGAAAAGTTAAGGGATATAATTATCTCAATTATTCCAGTTGGAAAATCCACTGTTTCATTTGTTCTCCTTTAACTATTTGTTGATTTTAGCTAATAATCAATGGGAAGATCGAAATATAAATTCTCCATCTGTGTTTTTGTCTAATTACGCTCTTCTTGGCCAGAATTTCTTCAGAATATTTACAATACATGGTAAAATGATTTGGGCCTCTATATGGGGACCTCTCACATAAATACATACAACAGGAAAGTAATCCAGCGTATAAACTGCGTAAGACTCAAAGCACATGGAAGTATAAATTCCACAAGAATGGTATCAGGCACAGAAACATAAATTACATATAAATATATCTGTATAAAATAATTTAATGAAGGGTAGGTGTGGGCACATATCTAGACACTGGACATTGATACTCTCTCCGTAGTAAGAGTTTCTCCCATATACAATTCAGACACACTGATGAACCAGGCCATAGGTTTTGTGTCCTGGCTTATCATACCTCAGCTTATGTTAAGCTTTGAATTCTGTGTAGTTCTTGTGAGCATTGAATAATATTAGACTTAAAAAAAAGAAAGGATGACTTGATTGTAGATGAATTCTGAGTGCTGAAAATTTGGTGGGTTAGTTTGCCCAACTGACAAATAGGTAGTAGAGTCCTTTAGCCACCTGTTCTGAGGTAGTTAATGGGATGAGGAGTGTCTGGAAGGTGATGAGTGCTCTTTCATCAGTTCTTCTACTGTTTTGCTCCTACCTTTAATTTCTTTCCTGCAACTGACCTTCACCAAGAAAATAGAGCTGAAGTGCTATGACCACAGTGCTTAGCAGTGACTTTCCTTCTTCTGTCTGTTAGAACTTCTTATACTCTTTTTCACGACTGTGGAATTGAGATCAGCTTTTTCAGACTGACATTCTTCTCTCTTCTTTCTCTCTTCTCTTCTTTTACATTGTGTTTGCCCTGGGGAACCCAATTTGATTTGTCATTAATCCTCGATTAATAGGTGTGGTTTTTTTATGGGCATGATAAACCTATATGGTCGAAGTTGAGAATGTCACATAACCTTCTTTCAAAAATAAGCTTCTATGATTCACATCTACTGGGCAAGGTTTACTACCGAAGTCACAATTTCATGTCTTCATGCAAATATTGTATTTGGACTTTCATTTCTCTTTGTTTTCACTTCTTTGAGTATTACATTTGGAAAGTTGATGACAGGTGAGTGCATGCAGGTATATGCAATCTTTTCTGTCATTGCCTGTGTTCAGACTGATGGATGCTATGCCCAAACAGAAGGAAAGAAATCATGAATTCTATGATCCTGCAACAAACTATTTACAAAATAAAAATCTACGTAAGTTCAAAGTAGCTTGCTTTATTCAAATTATTTTCTTGATATTTCTCTACAGGGGCTGTCATCAGTCACCAAGAACAATGGACTACTCAATATCACCTTTAAATATGACAGTAAGTTGAAAATTTGCACTATATTCACAAAAATCACGGACTCCATCACAGTTGTCAATATATAGCAACATGTGTCTTAAAAATGGCTCTAAGAATAGCATGAGCTCTTTAGTATTGACATAATTTTAAAATCTAGATCTGTTTTTGCTGCGTCTGGTGGATCTTCTCCTTCCTGTGTTTCACTGATAATAAAATGAATTAATAATTTGTAGTAGTTTCACTTTCAGATTGATGTACATCATCTGCCCAGTATTTGGCTGGAAAATTATAGAGGATGATTTTATTCTGTGAAAGAATGTAGCCATTGAAAGGTTCACTACACACAAAGTCATAAGAAAGGATTATTTCAAGCTTTATAGATCTTTGATGTGTAATTTTTGAGGAAAGTGGTGTAAAGTGTCTCAAGGTAGAAAACGTGTAGTTTGTATTTGAATATATTAAAAATGTGTCTTTGCAAGAATTAATATTGAATATGAATATTGAAGATGAGTAGAATCTCTTCATCTAGTTGAAGTAGTTGGAACTTTTCGTTACCTGCAGTGTTAAAGGACGAAGTTAGTGGAAAACTACTGTTTACGTTTTCAGTGAAGACAGATGGTTTTAGTCCTGTAGCAGATGTGGTCTGTTTTGCAGCTAAACTAAGAAGAAAGTAATCTCTAGCATAATAACAGTAATAAGCAGGTTGCAGCAATAATACTTCAAACCTCTTCAAACGTCTGCTAAATGGCTGTATCTTTTTGTTTTCATTTTTTAAAGGTTTTTGTCATCTATGTTGTCTAGTCAGTAAAGTATGGCTATTGACTACATTGGGAATTTATCCTTATTTGGCAGTTAGTGGCCATCATCAATATCAACTCAATGTACAGTCAAGAGAAGGTCCTAATTTACAGCACTAATGATTGTATTAATGCCAGTGCAAGTTACAGGTTGGGTTTTTTGCCTACCCAAAGAAATTAGATACTGAATGTGGGTATAATTTCATCATTGAGAGCATGTATCAGGAAACCTAACAATAGTGCTTTTGTTTCATTCTGATCATCTTTTTGCTCCTCTATTTTTATGTTAATTTCTGAATTTGCAATCCTTCACTGTGAATTTTTTTAAATCTAATTTGATGTTAATATTTAAAATGAGCAAAATTTAAGTATGTCAGATTGTACAAAAGGTAAGTGGTCACTACGAAAGACTTATGTTTTTTTAATCTACATAAAGAAAAACAGGAAATAATACCAGTCAGAACAGAGATCCCCACATATAGTTAACACAATGGAGTCTGTTTAAGTCCCCATATCTGTCATGTTTTTTCCATTAATTCTGGCACCAGGAACTGTGTTTAACCAATGACAAGTGTTAATTCAAAATTCTGCTGGCACTGCATGCTTCCTGGACAAAGGAGTTATTTGAGTTCTGCAGTACTAGAAAAAGAGTTCCCTGATATCAAGGCTAAAGAGTTTGTATAATATGGAAATACATACTTATCGTGAATAAGCCAGCACAAAAGAGAATTTGACTTGCTGGCTGGGACTTAAAGGCTTTTGTTTGTCACACAGCAACTCTAGCGAACTGTGTTTTATGTTGTTAAATCAGTTGGTTAGATTATTTATTCAGGTGAAGAACAAATGTTTGTATGTTTTAGTATTTTGATCTGTATTCAAGTAAAAGAAGTGGTTTCCTGAAAAGTGCAATTTTTCCCTTCTGTTTTCTTCCTAAATCTGTTGTTCTTTAAAAATGTAAATCAGTGACTCACAGTCAAACTTGAGACGTTTGTGCTATATTCCATTTTGGCAAATTGTCATTTGACCATAAAATTTTAGTAACCAGGATCCAAAATCTTGGGCTTGCTATTAATTAGATCCAGACCTAGCAGAAAAACTGTTACTTCAAACTTTCCATTGAAAGAGATACTCTATTCTCCTAAGAGGAAGTTCATGCTGTCATTGAGTTCACTCGTAGCAACAGAATTCTACAAACAGCAAAGTAAGTACCAACTGCCCAGCTTTTGTAAAAGGCAATGTTGTACAAACTGTTCTATTCTTATTTGCATGGCAGTTACATAAAAGATCCCTTACCATTGTTATTCACAGTAAGAAGCCATTTTCTAAAACTGCTTTTCAGTTAATAGTTTTCCTTTCCTTGCCTTTAAGATCACACCTCTGAATTAAATTCCAATTTCCTGCATTGGCTTATCGTAACACTTGGTTTTTCATGTTTCGTTTCTACAAACTCTGTATAGACAAATACATAGCATATAGATTATCTCAGTTTTTTAGAGTTAATAGTGAGTCAGCAATATATAGTCTACTGGTCAACTTTTTCTGGATTTTGTTGGCTTCACTAGTTCAAAAGCAGAATGTTTGTTCATACACATCTTCATGTATACTGTGCTCTGGAACTGTTGAATTCTCTGGCCGCTACTTCTCTTCCTGCCACAAAAGATGACTCTAAACATTGTAATGCTTTAAAAGTAATAAAATTCAGGGTCATTTGTTTTCTTGTTTTGAATGCATGAACACATGGTCAAGTTCAATAACAAAATCAAGAATGTTTTTCTTATATTTTATTTTCATAATGAAAGCTGAGGTTTTCTATAATCGCATGTTGCAGAGCTGTAACTTAAGGGAGTACACTGTTTTTGTGAGGATAACAAGACAAAACTAGTTCTGACTGGATCCAGTGGCAGGAAAATGATCTACTGGGGATATGGCTATTGAATGGATGACAGACATGAGATGGATTTAGGCAGTAGGTTCTCTATGGTCAGGATCAAACAGTGTCGTGGTTAAAAAGCACTTATTGAGTACCAGTTCTAAAGCTTCATGTTCGTTGTTCTCATACGTGCCTGATCATTGACCAATATTCTCTTGCTCTAAGCTCTGTACCTGCACAAAATTAATATCAGTCCTCATATTCTTTTGAGTAATTAGTGAGGAAAAGTTGTTCTCTTTTAGGAGTCCCAACGTGTCGTTTTTACACTGTGGTACAGGCTACACCGGTATTATAAACCAGTAATTTCCTTTGGAGTCCTGTGAACTAGGGTTTTGCAAGTGGTGAAGGTGGTTGTGCTCAATGATTTGGAAAGTTTTGTGGTTTTCAGAATCCTGAAACAAAAGCTTAATATAGATTTACTATACAGTACTTATTTTTATAGAATAAATAGTGCACATGTACTTTTACTTTGCTCAGTCTTGAAGAAAAGTTAGGAAATTAACTTAATTCTTTATTTACATGGGAAGATGCGGGTCATGTTGGAAACTGGTTGCTTGAATAGATCTTTAAGATTAGGTCCTGTTGGCAGATTAAGATTTAATTGCTCTGGTATGGCACAAGAACATCGGTTAGAATGTTTTTCCTAAAGCATTTATTTCTCCATATTTTTAGACTGTACACCTTATCTGAATTCAGTGGGAAAACACGTGATTGGAGATGTGCAGAATATAACTATCAGTCAGTATGCATGTTATGAACAGGTTGCAGTGACGATACTTTGGACAGCAAATGCCATTGGTAAGTAGTAGAGGGAAATGGACTAATTCATCATGTCTTCGGTAATAACTTCTTGCTGATCGGTATTAGGTAAAATAATTAAATTATGCTTGGAATCATTGAAGCAAACTGCTTAGGAAGAAAGAAATTCTTAACAGCTTTGCAAAGCTGCTATTTTTACTGGCTCACTTGAAATACCCTTAAAAGTAGGATGCTCTCTGCAGCCATACACTGCTTTTTACTATTCCAGTTTGTTGAATTTTTCCTGCTCTTCAGAACTGTGTAATAGCCCTGATTTTATTCTCTGCCCCAAGGCATTGGTGCATTTCAGTGGCATTGATTGAGTTTAATTGCCAATACACTTAAAGATTCATTAGGATGCAGATTGTCTTACAGGTGGAAAACATTATTTAATCATAGCTA
Organism: Aquila spilogaster; assembly: GCA_024606505.1. Taxonomy (NCBI): domain Eukaryota; kingdom Metazoa; phylum Chordata; class Aves; order Accipitriformes; family Accipitridae; genus Aquila; species Aquila spilogaster. Next base: position 26,812 of record JANHGO010000833.1, read on the forward strand.
TACAAACTTTAATGTGTTTCTTTGTCAGGTCTGGTCACTAACAATATTCCTCAATCACTTAAATGTCACTGGAAGTACCTTGTTGCCCACTAGAGCAGTAGTCTCCAAAGTGGGGGGTGCACAAGATGATCCCCTGGGGCACGTGTAGAAAATTTTAGAACTTCTATTTGCATATTTTTTAAATCTTGAACAGAAAAACTAAGCTATATATATGGATTGACACTGGCACCCTTACTTGGTCTCTATGTCAGATGTTCATGTTTCACGTGTGGTATGTGAGGTATCCTAAAGGAAGAGTGGGTGTTCTACAATGTGGAGGGGTTCACAGTGGTGCCGTCACTCTTTCATTTGCTTTCAGCATATTGTGACTTATTGCTGTGTATGTGTGCCAGGTTAAGTGGATTTACTGATTATATTATCTAGTTTTAACTAAACTAGCAATCATGATGAAATGGACAAGTGGCTTCAGATAATTGAAGATAATACTAATAATGCGAGCATAGGCGAACAAGAAAATAGTAGAGCTGACAGTTCCCCTACTCCTGGTACAGGCTCTTTGTCAGCCACATTAGAAGGTAAAAACAATTACTATCCAATCAGTTCTGATAAAAAGTTGGCCAAAATTTTCAAGATTATTTGAAATACAGATTTACACCTGCCATTGTTAATGACGAACCTTGCCGAAAGCATATAGCGTGCCGTGAGATATTAGCTGATACTGTGAAGCCATCACGATTGGCAAGACATTTGAAAACTGAGCATCTGGAACATGAAGACAAACCTCCACAATTTCTCAGCAATGTTTGAAGCCATGCAATACTCAATAAAGTAGAAAATTTCACTGAACTTAATGATAAATCTTTGGAAGCCTCTTTTTGTGAACTCTCTTTTGAGATTTCTTACTCAATAGTGAAAGACAAAAAGCCACATGCCACTGGGGAAACACTTGTTCTTCCTGCAACAGTAAAACTGGCTGAAATAATACAGGGAAATTAGGGAATGAAAAGAAGGATTCTGGCATAACGTTACATTGATAGCACCACACGTGAAATTCAGTCATTGCATCATTCATAGGGAAACTATTGCAGCAATGAATTTGGAGCCAGAAGTGCACAGGATGTCATCAGTGGTTAGTTTTATAAAAACAAGACATTTAAATACTAGAATCTTTACAGTACTTTGTAATGAGATGGGGAGTGGCCATGAAAATCTTTTGTGCCACTGGGAGGTTCACTGGTTATCTTGTGGTAAAGTGCTTAAGAGTTGTCAAACTCAAATCTTTGAGTTAAGCATTCTTCTTTGACAAAAAGACAAGTCTTCCAAATTTGCTGACCTTTTCTGTGATGCCGAGTGGCTGTCAGTAGTATGCTTGCTACCTAGCAGATACTTAAAAAAAAACAACAAAAAAACCAACAAAAAACAAACCAAAACCACGTTTAATGTCTCTCTTCAAGGTAAAGGTGACATTTTAATAACGGGTGAGAGTAACTGCTTTTCAAAAGAAACTGATGCTATGGAAAGAGCTTTTTGAAAATGAATGTTTGAAATGTTTCCTTTGTTATGTGATTTTGTTGCTGAAAACAATGCCATCTTCTCACCTATAAAACTATCATGTTTTTACACTTAAAAAATCAGGAAACAGAATTTCCTAGCCTGTTTAAAAATCTTCTGAATGCAGAGTTTCGGTGGGTTTTCAACCCATTTGTTAAAAATACAAAAATGCAACACATTCTGATTAGTTTGCAAGAAAACTGACATCAGGGAAGATAGAAATTTACTAGCCAAATTTCAAGAAAAACCTTTGCATAATTGGAGGATGAAAGTGCAAAATGAGTATCATGATTTAGTAAATGCAGCCGATGATGCACTTCCTTCATTTGGATCCATGTATCTTTGTGAGGTGCTTTTTTCTGCTATGACAGCCATTAAAACCAAGTAACGAAATTAACTGAACTTAGAACCAGACCTTCAAATTGCCTTATCATAAAGTGTTAAACCAAGGTTAAAAAAAAACAAAACCAAAGCCTATTCAATCACATAGCTGTCACTCAAAAATATATTTTATTATTAATATTTAACTGGGAATAAAATTTTTATATAATTAATAAAATTATTTTAAAAGTAGTTTTTAATCTTTATCTCGTGCTTTTTGTGTGTGTTTATATTTTATAATGTACATTATTACCACAGTAGTACCTATGTATATTTTATAAATATACTGGGGGCTTGTGCTCAAAAGTTTTTTTGTTGATAGGAGTGCATGATCAACAAAATTTGGAGACTGCTGCGCTATAGTGCACTCTCTCTGTATCAACACCTGCTCATAATTTCTTTTTCTTCACACTAATTGAGGTCCTAAGTAGAGTAACTTAATATAAACTCATTTTTTTTAGTCACCAGTGTTTAGCAAATAAAAGAGGTGGAGTTTCGTTCTTGAATGTTTTTAATACTTTATTAAAGAATTTTAAATGCAAAGGTGCTTTTCCATAACAATGAAATAATTCTAGTTAGACTTAAGCACAGTACAGTTTTCAAAATTAAAACAGAAATTTGTTTTTTTTCATGTTGTTCTTCTCATACAGCAGAGTCTGAACTTGATATTTCATGGTTCCTACTCCCTCAAAAAGCTTTTAAATCAGGTTTTTCTTATGATTTAGTGAGAGCTGGAAGTTCCCATTTATGTGGTAGGATTGCATCCTAAATGATGAGATATAGCTAATAATGCAAATGTGTATTTATTAAACTTGATATAAATTTTTTAGCCTAGACCTGCATTTATTAAACCAAACATTTTAGGTAAGAAAAGCTCATTTTTTTTGTGGCCTCCCAGTATTAAATCATGCTTTCATAATTTTTTAAAATTAAAAAAAAATTAATTTCTGCGGTTTAAAAGAGTATATGAAAATTACACTTGTTTCTGCAAAACTGCAGTTGAAAACATTTGATAATCTTCAGCTGTAGACTGGATGAATCAAATCTCTATGGGAAACAAAGCTTGATGTTCTTTCTTGTAATGATCAGAGGTTAATCCTTTGGAAAGCGTGAGGACAGAACTGCCGTTGAAGCATCTCGGGTAACATGGAGGCTGAACACTTTCTCTTTCATGGTCTTCATGTAAGCACAAATAGTGCTTTTGTTCTATGGAATATTAAGAACACATTGGGCAACTCATGGTCTTTATCTTCTACAAAATTATAAAACATTAAAAAAACCCCCACAAAACCATGAAAACTAGTGAAACAGAGGAGGTCTGTGGTAAATCATACATTTGGGATTTTTTTTTTTTAATTTGACAAGCATAGCATAAACTCAAATTAATCCATTTTGATTTATGTAGCATTTAGCTTACGAAGGCTGTGGCTGTGTCTTTGATAAATATCTATTCTGATAAATATCTATCTGTAATGCTGCTGAAACAATGTAATTAGATGGAGTAGTGGTAGTTAGTCTTGAAGAACTATGCAGTGACTTTGGTACCTGAGCCACAAAACTATCACAGGGTAACACTCTGGTATTGTCCTCTGACATTTGTATCACCATGACTCATTTTAGTCATGTAATGAAGTAATTCCACGATTTGAACATTGCAAAGAAATGTAAAGACACTGTGCTGAGAGTTAGTTGTGTTAGAGTAACTTGAAAAAAATGGGTGTAGTTCTGGCATCAGTTATAAATAACTGGAAGTATTCACGCACTGGAATAAATTCCATTCCATTTAAGTCAAGTTTTCTGTTATCCCATGCTATACTAGAACTAAAGAAGTTGTAACAATGGCTATCACTTTAATCTGCTAGTCTCAGAAATGATAGGAAGATGTTATAAAGGAGTATTTCTATAATTTGCTAGCAAAATGTTATATTTAATTGCTAATAATGGAAATGTGAAGTTACTATAAAGTATTCCTGAGGGTGATGAAGGAAATGATAACTTACATTGCAGTGATAATTTGGAAGCCCCAGCTGAGATGTGGGCCCCTCTGCTCTAAGCATTACACAAGTGTGTAGTAATTGCAGCCTTTGCCAAAGATTGAGTTCTAAATAGGCAAGATAGAAAATGCGGGAAGAACTGACGTACAACAACAGATATTAAAACACAGATGTATTTCATATGAATGGTAAGTTTTATTTTTAAAGACAAATATATTCAAATTACATAAAATACCACGTTATGCTTTTTGAAATATTAGTCTTCTATTTAAATGCCCTGCTGTTTGCAGGGATTGAATACCTGAAAGGATTTCGAGTAATACTTGAGGAGTTAAAATCAGAGGGAAGACAATGCCAGCAGATGGTTTTAAAAGATCCAAAGCAGCTCAGCCCCAGTTTTAAACGAACAGTAAGTGCTTTGTTTCAAGAAAAGTTTCATTGTTGCTTGATTGTGTGAGTAGTCTTGAAAGTTTTCCTATGCTGCATATAAATCTATCTCTATCTAAGCATATACACAATGTGTTGTTTACTAGGATGCAAGTCGCTTCCTAAAAGTATTACTCTTTAAACTAGTGATAGCCGTTGCTCTAGAGACAGATCTAGTCCCCTTCTATAGAAGCTTTCCTGAAACTGGAAGCTGTCATTTGGGTGGCTCTGGAGTACAGGTGCACATCTGTAATAGTCCACATCCAACTTTGTTTTGAGATCCTTTGTGTCCATTTGCAATGGAGGAGTGGATAAAGGATTCTTAACATATTAATTTCTGCTTATGTTTGCAAAACTGTGGGCTTGTTTTGAAAGATACTTCCAGTTATAGTAGTTGTTTTTACAATATGTTGCAATCTTGTCTTTTTGTAGGGAATGGAATCCCAGCGCTTTGTAAATCTGAAGTTTGAAACAGATTACTTTGTAAAGATTGTTCCTTTTCCTTCCATTAAAAATGAAAGTAATTACCACCCATTTTTCTTCCGAACTAGACGTAAGTATTGCATACAGTATAGTATTGCATTATCATCTCTTCACCAATGGGCACGTCCCCCACCCCAGCTTTTTAGTTTTCCCAACAAAGGAATGTAGTAGATGAAGATGTTAGCTGAGTCTGGGTTAAGATCGTTAATGACATAGTCTTTGAAGGAAGATCTGGGTGCAACGTAGAAAGAATTCGGATGCCGCAGATAAATATGTGGTGTATGATAATACGTGTTAGGCAACAACCAGAAGAAAAGTCTCAGGTAGGCCTGAGATTACCTCATGTTTGCTTACAGCAGGATTACTCCCATGGTTCTCAGGAACATTTGACGCATGGTTTGCTCCTTCTCCTCTCTGGACATTGTGAAGAAGCTCAGGTTGTTTTTAGTTTTGAGATCACGGTTTCAAAACCAGGTATCTAGAGATGAGTATATATAAAATTAGATAGCAACAAATCAAGTTGAATTTCTCAAAATTACATAGCAGTTCTCATTGGAGTTAGAAGAAACTTGAATAAGCTCCTCAGTGCTTAAACTGTATAATGAGAAACTGCAAGTACCTTTTGGAGTGAAATGTTGATATTTGTCCTGCTTGGGTTTGTTTTTTTTTTCCCTATTAATCTTTCTTAAAATATTTTCAAGTCTGTCAGTTGATGCAGACCGTAGTAATGTTTGTCTTTGTAATAGTGCTCAGCATGCTTATTTACTTGGAGTAAATGTATTTAAGGCTGGTTTCAACTTCCTCTCCTGCTGTGCTGTGCCTGGTGCTATCCCTTTTGTCTCACTAAGGAATGCTATTTTCAAATTAATGAACTTGTGTTTCGCATATAAAGATGAGAAGGGACTTGAAATCATAACAAAGAAGTTAAGTTTGCAAAATATATTTACTCCATGCATATTAGAGACTGGGAAAGAAATGGGGGTATTGTCTTCAAAATGATGAACTCTCTTCTTTTGCCCTCCTTTTTTCTGTTTGCATAGCATAGCATTTTGATACTGTATCATTAATAATTTTTGTGTGTATTTGTAGCATGTGAATTGTTGCTACAGCCAGAAAACCTTGTCTGCAAACCTTGTAAGTATAGTGTAATACTTTCTGTATATTCATCTTACAAAAAGTTACTGTACTTGAAGAGCCACTTTTTTTCTAATTCATTAATATCTCTTCTGACAGACTGGAAGCCAAGGAACCTGAATGTTACCCAGCAGGGTTTTAACATGCAAGTGTCCTTTGATCATGCACCTCACAACTTTGGGTTTAGATACTACTTTCTTCACTACAAACTTAAGCATGAAGGGCCGTTTAAGCAAAAGACCTGCAAGCAGGTACGTCGCTGAGTTTTGCAACTCTTACAAGCACAAAACCTATTAACATTAGATGTTCTAAGGTTTTGCAGAAACTTTAAAAACTTAATATAGTATAGAATGCTATCAGTTTTAAAATTTTTAAACTATTTGGTACTGTTTATGTAAATAATAATTGTATTGTGATAGCACTCCTCAGTCAAAACCAGGCTTGAGGGCTCCATTGGAGCCGGACAGTATAAGCAAATGGGAGGAGACTGTTCTCTCTCGAAGACACTACAACTGATTAGTACTTCAAACTGCAGTTTTATTATGTTTGTTATACATATTATTTTTTACTTTTTTATTTCACCTTTGCACCAAATTTGACCACTTTATAGATTACCCACCTGAGATCATAGCACAAGATAGCCATCATTTTAGTTTGTGCATGGCATTAGGCTCTCTGTGATTTTGTACAGCTGTGTGCCTAAATCTTATTATGGGAGCTGCAATTTGCTGTGTTATTTTCCTTAACTTTGGTTAGTATTCAACGGCAAGTTTGTTCTCAGTGGTCAACCTTTCATCCAAAGTCTCTGAAAGCCAGGGAGCTCCAGGGCATAATGTAGAGTTTATATATTAGACCAAACTTTTAAAATTTATTTTTTTTTTAATTAATCATATTTTAGTTCTGCAGGCAGAGGATTGTAGTCGTTGCATATTTGAATGGAGAGACTTAGTTTTGCTGGTTTAAGGTGTCTTAATACAGGAGGGCACTGTAGATTTCTAAATCAATGTGAATGTATATTTTATTAGGTTTTAAAAGTATGTGAATGGCTTGCAAAGTATTCTCTTTCTTTGATGTAGGAGCAAAATACAGATACTACAAGTTGTATTCTTCAGAATGTGTCTCCAGGGGATTATATAATTGAGGTAATATTTCTAAATAGTCATTTGTACAACAGCTAAATGAGTATGTTAATGGAGAAATTAACTGAAATTAAAGTATTTCAGGTTATACTCTAGTACAATTGGACTTCACATCCCTACTGAAATACGTTGGGCAAGTAAAGGTTTTTATACAGATTGCTCTTGACCTTTCCATAGCTTTGCTTCCCTGAGTGCATAGCAGTTTCATCTGTGCCTTCAAGTAAAGTTGTGGGCCTGCGTAATTCTTGGACTTCGACTTTTTTAGTTGGAATTCAGTAGTTTGGTCAATTTTTACTACACTTAAAAGCTGTGTATTTCTCTTGATGGTGACAGTATGTGAACTCTGAAAATTAATGTTACAACATTAAACTATGTACCAACAAAGGTGATTTCACTAATTACTAGTTTGTGGTGTTCTTTAATTTTAACTTTTTGAACAGTAAGTTTCTTCACATTTGGTCATGAAAGCTGTTATAGTTTATGTATTGCAAAAATAAATAAAATTAAATATCCACAAAATAACATTCAACTTTTACTTTTCAAAGCTGGTTGATGACACTAATACAACAAGGAAAACAATGCACTATGCGCTAAAACCAGGTATGAATTTTGTTTTTTAAACAGTATACAGTATTTACCTTATTAATTTAGATTGTTTTAATTATGTTGGAAACAAATCTCGATTTGACCTGTGTCTGTTTGCCATAATCAAGGCTACTGAGGCAATTGTGCTGTGATTTTTTTGACCTAAGGAAAAAAGAGCAGACATGCGCACTTGTACATACGCATCTGCCTGTCTGTACATTTATATTTAGTACAGTTTAGATCAATATGTCATTGGAAATCTGTGTGGGAAAGTCACTTTTGTTGTATATATGGATATGAAGAATCATAGTCTATATCTTAATTGCATGCAACTTATGCATGCAGTAGTGTGGAAATAATGTAGTGAAACTGAGAGAGCAGTCTAAATGTGTTACCTGCCTATGTACTTCAGCCCTGAAGTCAAATCAAGCAGTCTAGAAAACCTGTCAGGTGAATGCTTAGCATGTCTGTGGATAAGACCAGTTATTGAGAAGCTAAATAGGGATTTCAGAATGTAACTGGAGATACAAAACATAGCCTCAGATGAAGGCAATGGGCAAAATGGACTGAATCCTAATGCACATTGCTAAAGATAATCTGTGCAGGAAGAGAGTTGTTTCTAAGTGGCTAGTTCAGCACCCTGGAATAAAAATCTGTCAGGTCCAAATGACTATTGCATATCTTACCAAAACTACACTTCCTGTAAAGTTGTTCTTGTGGGGGGAAGTATGAGTTGGTATGCAGCACTTGATACTTGTGTTAGTTGCTCTAATGCTGTGGTGATGGAGACAGTCAGCATAAAACCAATTTAAAATGGAGCAGAACATGATGATGTTTGATTCTACTGGATATTTGAGAATTACCTGCTAATAGTGTACTGCAGCAGTTTTACATTCCTAGTGTGAAGATTTGATTAGATAATTATAATATAGCTTATTTTTTATGGCTAATTCTGCTTTATTTTTCAAAGTACATTCTCCGTGGGCTGGACCAATAAGAGCTATTGCCATTACAGTCCCATTAGTTGTCATTTCAGCATTTGCAACACTTTTCACAGTGATGTGCCGCAAGAAACAGCAAGGTAAGAGGGTTTATTCAATACAGAGTTCCACTTAAAGATGCACTGTTGCAACCAAAAAAGTCTTAACTGGTAGGTTTGTTCCAGAAATACCTTTATCTGAAGAGCTTTCTTTTCTTTTCTACTTCCCTCTCCTTATTGCCCACAGCTTTTTTTGTGTGTTGAAACTTGTAGCAAATTCTTAATCAGTGCTTGATGGTAATTTGCTGCCATAGAAAGTATTGTATCACAAATCAAGACTTCACTGTAGAAAGAAGAGAGCAAAATTGCTGTTGGGAAGTATTTTTGGTTTCGGGTTTCATTTTATTTGTGAAAGTACTACATGACCATGTAGAATACAAACGGATCTGTAAATTGATATATTTTAAACATTCCCTTATTTAACTCAGAAATGTCTAATTCATATTTATTTTAAATGAGAAGGAAGGTAAAGCCATGTGATACAATACAATTCTCAGCACTCTCTGGAATACTGCCTGTATCTATTATTCCAGATTTGCTCACTTTCCTGGAAGTTGCCTTTACACTTCATCCTAAGCCATTTTCCTAAATTTACTCTTTCGAAGACTTACTTGCAGATGTTTCTCTAAATGAGATTCCATCCCTCTTTGCTGACTTCTCTCTCCACTGTGTCCAGGAGCTGGCAAGCCACACTTGTTAAACATTGAGATGTTAAAAATCAATTGGCATTTTTTGTAGAATCTAGGGAATCATGCGGTTTCATGGATATGGAAAAAGAGATTACTTCCCCAAACCTCACATATCTGTGTTATCCATCTGAATTTTGGCATTGAGGTATACTGCAAGTGCTATATGCCATCTGGGTTAAATCCTTTTACCTTCTGGTCTTCTGTAGCTATCCCTTTGCTCACAGCTAGCACAGTTCCAACACAAAACCCAGACAAATCAGTAAGGATTTGTCTACAGAGAGAGTTGTTCCAGAAAAGCTATTCCTTTTGAATTGTTCTAAATTAAATCCCTAGATGGATATTCTTATTTTGGAATACTCATGCTTTATTCCAAATTAGTTTAATCAACTCTAGAATTAGATTGAATTAGTCTGGTGTAAAGCCAGACTTTTATGTTCCAGCATAAAAACATCTATACAAGGAAAGAAACACTAATAGCTATTTTGATTTAAATTAATCATATCCTAATTCAAATTAATGTCAAATTAATGTCCAAACGTGTGTGTGTCTATATACACCAGAGAGATACTATATGATGTTCTGAAGGGATCTGTGTTCCTGGAGTTTAATATTCTTACCTGGCTTGTGTTGTAGTTTTTTTTTTTTTTTTTTTTTTTAAAATAAGACCGTTATACAGGGAACTCTTGATGATGATACATCTTTAAGGGTTATACTATTTGAACAGAGAGGTGAAGACTGTTGAAGCTGGATAGAGTTGAAACAAGCTCACTATTTGTAAAAATAAACCTTTCTTGAGTTTGCTGAGTTGTACAGTAATAATTGCACATTTCACTTTCAAAGTTTTTTCCACATATGTAGCAACTCATAAGCTGGATAAATAGAGCGTGTGCAACTTTTGTTTTTCAGGCTGGAAAGGAAAGGAATCTCTTATGAAAAAAGTCATTACTGTATGCATTAGTAACATGCCTACAAAAGTTTAAAAAAAAAAAACAAAACCAAAACAAACCCCACAAAACCCGAACAAAACCAAGCTTTATAGTGTGAACTCTCTTTCTTTCTTCCAATCTAGAAAATATATATTCCCATCTAGATGAGGAAAGCTCAGAATCTTCAGCATATGCTGCAGGTCTCCATGTGGAAAGACTTCGTCCCCGGCCAAAAGTGTTCATCTGCTATTCCAGTAAAGATTGCCAGAAACACGTTAACGTCATCCAATGCTTTGCTTATTTTCTTCAGGACTTTTGTGGCTGTGAGGTAAACTCATTTCTTCTGTAAACAGAGTTTCCGTAATTGAAACAGCACCCCCAAAATTCATAATAATTATGTGCTTGAAAGTGAGGTATTTCAATCTCTCCACAGAGATAACTTTCATTATTTTTCTAAATATTGGGTATATACATTTCCTTTACTTAGGGAAAAGGAACAGATCATAGGTGCCCTGTGACTTACTTTCCTGAGTGAAGCACCATTTTGTGTTGCAATCCTTCCTAAACCCATGTTTTTTGCCACT